>DWCF01000758.1:0-39012 GCA_018230265.1 Delias oraia
TTTCTGCAATTTACAACTAAATCTATATTATACAGAATATTTAAAAACAATTCCGTCGTACATCCCAAGAACACTAAGGCCTGAAGCCTTTTTTTCTGCTTTCTACTTGCCAATGATTTCATTCCGCTTTTATGTAAATATTTATGAAATGTTATTATCTCTTGTCAATTATCCAAAACTGATTATCAACCGCAGCTTACAATCCCAATTGTATCTCGTATCGTACAACAACGAATACATGTTCAAGGTAGGTAGCCCGCAACAGTTATTATCGCTTTATATGCACGAAGTAATAACACCTTTGTGGAGTCCATCAGCTACCGGCATCTCGTGTAATTAATTTGCTATAAACGACTTCCAGGGCGGCTGCGTATGCTTTTATCTATTGTAGATACTAAAGAAACAAAAATAACCTGAAAATATCGTTTTATCCTTACAATTACATATCACAGTAACATGTCTTTACGAATGAATGTCTTTACGCATTAGAAGAAAGCCGTCTTGGTTTAGTTATAATGAAAAGTCTATTTAAAAATGATTCGTCTAAATTCCAAGAGGTATAATGTTCTGGAATGTTGTTTATAAGAAATCGATCATAGTTGTAAAATGTACCTTACATAAGAAGCAAGAGGGTCGCTAGTAGGTACAATATAATTAATATAATACAAAATTGATATTGACATATTTTAATACATGTAACTCACTTAAGGGTAAACGAAGGTAATCCAATGCGCGGAGTGTGGCGAAGTTGTCCATGGTTGGCGATGTTCTCGGTAAGAGAATATAGGAGACCTGCTCCGTTTTCCGCTTTACCATAAAAAAACGTCTAAGATAACCCACACTCATCACATATATTTAAAATATTCAAAGCTACAATTACTAAATCATTATCTATTATATAAAGTTATGAACAAAGAATGAAACTAAAACTCATTTGATATAGTTTTATTGACACAAATAAATATTGCCATGAAATATATTATTTATAAAACTCTAAAAATAACAAAACAAAATCGAACGTGCTGATTTTTAATTTACATATAAATAAATATAAGGCACGTACGTTTATCACAGAATAACAACTATTAATTTCAGTTTCTCTCGCTTATAGCTTAGACTTGGGATTTGTAGAAGCAGTATATAATATTAGATGGGTATAAGTTTCTATATTTGTTTAATAAATGACTCAGATTGTCAAAATATTCTAACAATTGTGTTAACTATAGGTTTAAAGTTTGATACGAAAATGAAATCGCATAAAAAATAATATCCCAAAGCCTTATTTATTACACATTCATAGTTGGCAATTAAACATATATTAAGCTCTAAAACTAATATCTGAAATAGAAAATGCATATAAAAGAATAACGAAATCTGACACGATCAGTTTAAAGACATACCAAAATAGTATGAGATTCAAAAATCTATCAGCATGTCTTCTGGACTTCTTTGAATCTGATTTGTATTTGTATGACAAGGGTCCTTATCAAAGGTCTAACGACAAATTATATTTTAGTAACCAATAAGAAAGATAAAAACAATAAACGGATAAGAACATTTTGTGCTTAAAGTAATTTTAATATTGATTGATTCCCAGATGCCTTTATAATATATAAGATATTTATAAAGGATTAACAAACTAAATGGAATCGATTTTTTTAAATCCAAACAGACTTATCCTTCCAACATTTAGAGAAACGAGTTATCGTAATACTAAAATATGACCTGTCAGTCTACGTGTTTCTACACGATATTAATGATCCTACATGTTAATGATTGTGATTTTATTGCGAGGTTAAATGTAAATTACATCTAGTTAGTTTAATCAATTAAGTTGAAAGCACCTTCGTTTTGCAATAGTACTTTGAAAATCTGATTATTTCAACTGATATAAAAATCAATTTTTTCAATTTACACGCATTACAAAAAGCCTTATAATATTTGAGTTACGAAAGGAAGATTTTATAAATAGTACATAAGACAAGATTTTTTCAAACTAGCGGCAGGCAAGCGTTTCATTGTTCAGACATAGCTTATTCTTTAAAATTATTTCTTATCCAAATATTGCTTGAGATGATAAACAACATTTTATACGTATGTATGCCCTTCACTTGTTGTGGCATTTAAAAAGCTCTCTAAATTCAAAAATTACGACTTAATAATCATACAAAACTCATATATATTAAAATAGTTTTTATTATTGCTATGTAGAAACATTACAAAACCGTTCAGTTTCTATAACTGCCACATTATTTGAGTCTACCTCTACACAAGCAATACTACGTCTGGGTAGGTACATTATGCACAAATGATTTTAAATTCTTACAAATTGTGCGTTGAACTCAGCCCAATGAAAAGAATTGTTTACTTGGCAACTTCTGTCGTTGTTTCTTAATAAACTCGCGTGCTTGCTTATCTCCTTGTCTTGACTCCAGGGCCTTAATGGCGTCGCCGTCTGAAAATATTATTTTGTAAAATACCGACATACATATATATCGACATCAGATGCTAAATAACAATAAATCAATTTAAAAAGCTGAAAGCCTACACTCACTCCACGGGTACATTGTTGTCTATTAATACATATAATATACACAAATTGCACAAGTTAAAATCATTTCAGTAGTAATTTTAGTTTTACACATAACAATTAATTCATAGTTTAGTTGAAATGCAACGTTTTAGCTCTCCTAACCGTGTGAAAGCCATGCTGATATGCTGCCACACTAATTGGGCCGGCACGTCCGAAGTGATACCAGGGGCTCACGGAATACTAAGCGTGAAACGTTACCTGTACTGTGTTTTGCTGGGTGAGTGTGGATATCGGAGGCCCTTAAAATGCATCGTTGTTGGCGTAAATAGTCAGCAACACAACCGATGCACGTACTGTGGCACGGTTGTCCATGGGCGGCGTTGTCCTCTTAACATATGGGAGACCCACCTGCTCCGTTTTCCAATATACTACATAAAAAAACGTTTGGAAAAGTTTAGGTCACCTGAAGACCTGCATAAAATGAATATAATAGCTTCATCGATTCAGAAATGCGTCTACTCCTTAGAGAAACTTACCAAAATTGTTGGGTTTCGAAAGCGGCAAATGTTGTTGCGGGAGGCTAGATATCGGGGCCGGCGTATCGGGCACTTCGCTGAAGTGCACGTACGCTTCACCCATAAACGTATTACTAACACTGAACATGTCCTTGTCCTTTATCACGAAGTGCAATAAACCGTCCTGAGTACTGCGCTGATCTGGTGTTACTGCACTGGAACATTCAGAAGAATTTAGAGAAAATATAATCGCACGGACAGCTGCGGTTCACTGTATCAATGATCGCTGTTTACAATTTATTTAATAACATCCAAATTATGTAGTATTAAAAATGAAACACTTACAGCATGAACATTTCATCATACAATGGAAAGAGATTCTTATTGTGCGTCTGAGTTTTTGGTTTCTCGACATTGACAAACGTGTCCTCTGGTAATAACGCAACTCGAACATAGGAATCGCAGAGACCTAATAAACACATTAAATTATTAATAGGTGAAAGTTTTACAGACATATTGTAATAGAAAAATAGAAACAATTGATTTTTTCATCAACTTTTGCTATATTATTATTTGACTTTGATATATTAAAAGAGGACAACTAGTGAAAAATACGTGGCCCAAACTCACCGTTAGAATCTGCGGGCAACAAATTCCTAGCATTCATGATCTCGATCTTGAGATTGTTATCAATGAACTGCGCACGCACAGTCAACAGCCCCATCTTGGGCTCGTTAATGTTCTGTTGTTCCTGCCATCTCTCCAAATGGTACTGGTGTATCAGCTCTCGAGTCTCCATTCCGTGCAGTTTGAGTAAATATTCCACGCGTTTCAGCGTATCAGAGGTGTATATCTCCTTGTTGTCTTGCCGAAACGATCGTACCATTATCTTGAGGCATTCGTGGAGATTCGAGAAGAACGCGGGTGGTCGTCGTTTCTGGAAATCACTACTAGGTATAATATCACAAAGTTAAGAAATAGAGTTATAACATATAACGAAAGTTGCCAATCTTGGTATTAATTATCGAAGCATCATTGGTTTTTTTATCTACACCAGTACTACCAGTTTGGAACAAGCAATTGACATAAATTAACATTAGATATACTGATTTGTAATTCGTTCTATTATAATATAATAGAATATATAATTCGTACTATAGAAATATAATTGTAACAATTCTTTGGATATTCTAAATTCAAGCAGATAGTTGTTTTTTATGATGAGCACATAATCATGCCTTAATCATAAATCATGCGTAACAAGGGGAATATTCATTACACGATTCTTATCGGGAGAGATTAGACATTTACCAAGAATGCATTCTTTAGAAGATAACCATTGTCAATAAAAATAACAAATAAATAGAAAATTTTAAGAGTGTGTACAAACAAGCAATTGACATTACCAATACTATTCCAATCAATAAAAACATGTACCGTGTGGCGTGATTTTTTCGAATATTTCTATATTTCTTATTTCACAACCTATATAATTATGAGTATAAACAAAATGTATACAATATTGCAAATATGTATCGTATTTTCGTTGAAATTGTGCAATTGCAATGAATGAATGAACCCATTACACCTTAACCTTAAACAAAACACAAGGACCACGCCAGACTAAGGTATACACTATACAGCACAGATAAACATATAACATAAAGAAAGTGCTCTGTATTCTATGGTTTACCGCATCTAAGCTGGCGGCTGCCGATTTGGTCAATCGTCTCGGGTCGATATACCGTGTTATCTTTGCCCTGCGGTGCTATCAAACAACAGCAAAATAAATAAAATGATAATTATGAAGAAAATTTGGCGTCATTTAAACATGTTCTAGTCATACATAATACGGCACGAACATATTAAAAAAACGCCATATTAAATAAAAATATTAGGTGCAGTATTAACGCGTGCGAACATATAGCAACTATTTACCCGAAATGTTAGGTTTGTTGAGGCAACTTTGTTTTTGCCAAAACGGAATCTAAAGAAGCGGATACGGGTAGCGACTGTTGGCTTCTACAAATTAAGGTTACATCGTTAGTGGAAATAATTATTTAGTAATGTATTATATGATATAACAAAATATTGAATTTAATAAACATAGAGTATAAGTCATACATAAATGTCAGAATTAAGAATGGAAATAAAAATACAAGAATCAAATACGCTGAGCCAATTAATTAAAAAATATATGTTAGCATCAACATAGATATAAAAACAACGGTGTTAGCTTGCTTTACCAGTATATTCTCTTATGTGTTAAATATTTGTTAAGATGAGCCCTTCCAAACACAAAGCCATCTTCTAAAATTCAGGTTTCTTTTAATTTTTATCCGTGTTTAAGTTTTGGTCATAGATTATTACAAGATTCCTGGTTATAATAATCTGTGACCTTTATTCCCACTACAAGTCAAGCATGAGTCTATAAATATTTCCTAAGTCTATTAAAACTAACCTCCAAATTAGCTTGTATTAATTCATATAATACTTCTCCTAGCTGTTCCCACACGATATCAAGAGTTCGAGAGAAATTCTCGTTGTTTAAATGCTGGTATAGGGTATCAAGGTTAGCTTCAAGATAACGCATTACACGGTCCATACTCGAGCAGTCTTGGTGTAAGAGTTCCGCTCCTTCCATCAAGAAGCGCGTGATTGATGGCATCATCTACAAAAATTACAATATGAAATTCGATTGAGGTTTCAACTTATTATCTCTTTATTTAACTAAATAAAAATAAATAAGTTTGTGAAGTCTTTTTTAATATAACTATATAAACATTCTCACCTTTTTAATCATAACTTCAAGTAGTTCCACTATTTGATTTTTGACAGTATCGATTGCATTAGCTATAACATTATGCAGCGTGTCTTTACATCTGAAATAAATTGAAATAGTTACTTAAATTTATTTTGTTTGAAAATTAAACAATTGTTTAACATCTCATAATTTTTTTTTACTATCAATTTTCTCAAAAGTTTTTTATCCAATTTCAATTAAGCCGATACAGAAAATTGGTGGCTACTATACCTCTGAGCTTCCAGAGGCGAACGAGCCTCGCACATCTTCTGAATGATTTCGTCCATTCCTAATTCTTCAATAAACGGTGTCAGACTTTGCCGGACATAGTCTATATTGTTTATGGCCACACACCACTCTGTGGTTACTTCAAATCGCTCTTCATATACTGTGTTTACTGTTCCCACGCTTTCCACCCGATTCGCCATTTTGTCCGAATAGACAACACAACAACGACAGATGTCCTGAAATATTGAAATAAAATGTTAAAATTTCTATAATACTAATAATAATATATACAGCCGACAGATCCGTCATATATAATATCTGTCGGCCCAGAATTGTTTAATTCGGCAACGCCGACGTCATTGTTTATGTGATATTTATGATAATCTTTTTGAATTGACTAACGCTGTCGGCATAAGGCCTTCACAGCTTCTCGCGGACTTTTGGGGCGCCGAGAATTGGATTTGTGCCTCGACTAGCACAAGGATGTCGTGGGCTTTGCGACATATATCGGTCCTTGTCTTCATTTCCGGCGGAGGGAGGGTTTTAACGCGGTGCCTACACAGAACCCTACCATCTGATTTCTTTTTATCCTCTAAGGAGGCTAATTTTGAGGACTTTTGCTTTTGTTGAACACAGCAATGACGTAGTTATTTCAATGTTGTTTTTGCGCCGATACCATCATCCTGTCATCCTTTTTTTTCGTAGACGGGGATATTTTTTATACGGAAATCATGACTATCACATTCACATTCTAAAATATTATTTATTCATTGTGTATTACTTACGTCAATAATTTTAGAGACAAACGTATAACATCCCTCAACGTCAGGCCAGGCCAATTGTTGCCAAAAAATCTTGATTTGATAGAAAATGGCCAACGTGTCCACGCCTGAACTACTATATTTCACGTTTCCATCGACGGGTACTAAGTGATCTAATTCTACTGCTTTTTCAATGCGAGTTAGTGCTTTGAAGGCAGCGATATCTAACCATTGCGCCACGCCACCGAAAAACCAAGAGTGAAAGTTCGATATCGAATAAGATTGCCATTCTACTTCATTGAGGCCTTGGCCTAATCTGGAATTTTAAAATGCCGATGAGAAAATGCTTGAGTAGAATTTAAAGTTAACCTAAAATCACTCATATAGAGTGATATTTGCCATATTTAAACTAAATTTTGATGATTTTTAACAGTATAGATAAATATACATTAAAATATAAATATAACACTTAAATACTCACGTCAAAAATCTTTGCAGCGCCAAATATAGTTCAAATAATGTAGTTCCCATGGCCAAGGGTTCCGAAGCCACATCTGGAGCACCCAACCCAGTCACTCCATTCAAACCTCCAGCCAAATACACGCTGTTATCCGATGCCTCGCTGTATCGCAACCGTTTCAAGCTTTTACACACTTGCAACACCTCTGGCTCAACAAGAGCTGCTATTTTATCCTCATACACGCCATACAGAACTTTAGAATACGGAAGGCTCATAACTCTGTAAGTAATTTATATAATAATTTATGTACATTCTAAAATATTTCATGCATACAATAATGATTTTTTTTAATTTCCCAGGATTAGAAATGTGTTTTAAGAAATTCCTATTTCTTATTAAACTATCTTTTCATGTGTTTTAAATTGCATATATGTATTTGCATTTCAATTAAAATGTTATACGTTTCTTTACTTACTCAACAAAAACTCTGTCGAAGTACTCGATCGCGCGTTGTAAATCGGACCGCACCAACTGTATGACCCTAATCAAGTGCTGCAGTCTCGAATCCTCAGTTTTGTCCTTGCACTCGTTGTTGTCGAGAATATGGACGAACCAATCTGCCGCCCCTTGGACTACCGCTTGGTGCAGTACATCGTACATCGATAGTTTACTGCCATCACTTTTTTCTTTCAACCAGCCGTAAAGATTTGGGGGAAATAATTCAGTTTTATCAGGTAAGTCCAATGAGGACAGTTTGTTAAGTATCTGTAATACTTCACGAAGAGTTTTCATAACAGTTTTGTCCCCCGCCGTCTTTTTTCTCAGCTTTCTGACGTGTCCGTAACAAGTTGGCAAGAGCTTTTTCGTACCGTCCCAGAATAATTTCACATCCTCTTCATTAACTAGACCTGAAATAAGAGTGGTATATTTCAGTTTATTTATTTTCTCAAAGACAAAGTAAATACTAATATATATTCTTCACAATTTTCCAGATAGCCCAGTCGTAAAAATTCATCAAGTTGAAAAAGCGCAACATATCTGATTGTTAATTTAATTAAAGAAGTAAAGTAATGAAGATGAAAAACAAATGAATAAAATACACACGTTTAATTATATCAGACAGACACGAACCATAATTATTTTTTATAACAGCACACTGTACACAGTTAGAAAAACTTTAAATACACAAGGAAAATCGAAACCTGTTCCCACTTTGTGTTATAATTACTTCACGCAGTTTTACCACTTTATGACTTGGATCTATTTTTGTTTTATAATAAAATAATATTCTAGTAATAAGTTATTTTTTATCATCTAATCATCTTAAATAAATCTGAAAAATAGACATAATGTGGTCGACGCACCTGCCTTGTTAAAAACTGCTTAAGGTATATGTGTAAAAATGATTCCATAAATCCATATTAAGACTTCCTAATTTCCAAAAGCTTTAGCACAAAAAAAACATCGTGAAACATTGATAACTTTGTGTAATGTTGCATTAAACGTGACAACACCTTGATAAACTTCATCACGATAAAGAAATCATCCAGTGTTTGTTTAACAAATGCGGCGGAAACGTGCATACCACTCGTGATCTCACAGACTGCCTATTTTAATCCAGCGATTAAGGCTGTACTTTAATTGATGTCACGTGCTAGTGTTATTGTGGCAAATTATTAAGTGTTTCATAAATACATTAACCTCATGATATAATATCGATATAAAAATAATTTTACGTTTTGAACCGAAAATAATTAATTTCAAGCTTTTCCTAATTAATATTTAACCCCCTCAAAAATTCTATAGATTTGCTTAAGAAACTTGCGGTTAAACTACAATTTATATACTTAATGTGCAAATGATGACACATTTTATACTTGTACTAGAAGTATGAGACGACTTACCAGATTGTAGTGGTTTTGTAATTTTGTCCAACAAATTTATGAAGAGCGCGAAACTGAGTGGATGATTGACGGTGACAGCACAGAACACAGCCCATTGGGCCAGGAGGTTGTCTGTCTGTGTTAATCCACTTTGCGCAGCGTGCTGAGTTAATATGCCTTCAGCCGGGGCACTGAAGTTACCGCACCACCAATATGGTGCTACCTGGAAATTATAAATATAAAGATTTTAAAGAATTCATTATACAAAAGATAGTCGTACACAAGATGATACTAACAGTTAATTAATTTCATGCTAAAAAAATACTATTTTGTCAATTATGCCTCTCCAGTCTTGCAATGCATGCGATATTTAAAGGTACAATTTAAAAAGCACGGTTTGTAAAGTTCACCGAATTTGGTTAGCAAATATGAAAATAACGGAAACGAGGTTATAAGGTTATTAAGGTTTACAGGTTTCTCTCATAAAAAAATGGTTTAGAAGACAAAACAATTTATTTACTTTTTTATAGTAATTATTTTTTCTATTAATAATTATTGCAAGACCACACAGTATAGAAAGGCGAAATATAATTTTCAATGGAACTGGATTGCCATAGATATAGTGATGCCATCTAATATAGAAATAGGAAATAAGTTAAATTTTGCTATTTTCCAATTACCTTCGAGCTTTCTAATTCGTGTAGCAATAAAATCCTTAGAAGATGCCGATGTTCTTGTGCCGCAACTTGTGAATTCTTTTCTGACGAGAAGTTGAATCTGGCTTTAACAACTCCTTGTCGGCGCACCTTGCTCTTCTTACTTAAATTCAACCACATCGTCATACCACCCGCTGGAATTGACTGCAAGAGAAAAGTATGTAAAAAATTTCAAGAATACTGTTTTGATTAATGTTGTGTGCATTCACGTTCAATTTTAATTGCAGTTTGGAGTCAAAAGACGGCAGCAGATATTACATGCTTTTTGTTTAACATTGTAACTTTTTAGGTACATATTTTTCAAATCTTAATCTTAAGTTGCAAGAATTTACAAGGAAGTCTAATTCTATATAATAAGTATGACTCATCTTCTGAAGGTGGATAATATCTAATACCGTGCGACTAAAAAGTAATCATTTAATGAATGATGTAGCTGCAAAACTATATAATTATTTCGTAAGGAATAAATATCTTATATGCGGTGCTTAATAAGTAAATTAAATGCAATTATTTTTTATATTTTACTATTGACAGTATTCCATTCGAGCACAGCACACTAAATATTGACCCAGTCTTTTGTATAACTATTAACAGGTCCGACACAAATGAATAAATATTATTTCAAATAACTGACTTTTATCTCTGGTATGATTGTAATAAATAAAAGGTTATTTACATAACTAGTTGTTAATTTAATTACAATGAAATAAACTTACTTTCAGTGGCATATTAGAAGTTCCAATAAGCTCATTGTCATGTTTGCCCGTGGATGCAGTTATTGCTATTTCCTTCATTAGCTTTCTGAGACCTTTCACTCCTTTCACCTCAAATATTTTCGTCATCTTCTCTTTCACTGTTTCTGCGGGATCGAAATCCCTATAATGATAAAATAAAAACTGTATAAAAATTATGGTCAAATAAATATAAATACGATAAAATATTGATCTAATCCACTTTATTTATATGCAAGATATTTAGATCTTCAAACGGACAATGTGTAAAAAGAGTATATCAAACTTTATTTATTAATCTTTAACTTTTTGAAAAACACAATATTCCATGTTCCCAGTCAGCGGAAGTCGCAATTGCGCCTCACTCAAGCTTAACAAACCATTTATCAATTGGCCATCACATACATCTTTATTCGTATCTTGTAACATAAAAGAAAAATAGGATCTTTGTACCTCCTAAATTTGTTTATACATCTCTAACTACAATTCGGCATAATGGGTAAAGCAAGATGGTTGCAACTTATAATTAGTTTTTAGAAATGCATTAATTACATCCATAAGGTAATAGTTTTATAAACTTACCATACTTCTAAAACTAGTGAATCTTCATGAACATTTTTGGACATCGGCCTGTAACAGAATATCGTTAGAGATTAAACGCAAGACCGAAGAAGACGAATTGGCCCCATTAATTGTGAAATTATATTGTGTAATTGTGTACAAATTATATTGTGAACCTTTGTTTATACTTATCGTAGATCAAAAAGTTAAAGGTATTTGGTAAATGGACAGATATACTTTACAATTATACGTTTTTAAATTAATAATATCCATATAACAATTAAAATATAATCATTGACTCAATGGTAGGCTACGTGTAAATTTAAATTATATTCAAGATTCGGAACACTTTAAGAAGTTTTTCCGTAGTTAATTTACTTACAGTGAAAAATGTTCTTCCCAAACAGGGTTTAGTGTGCTTGATTTTACAGATGTATTATACCGATGCGCTGTATTGGAAGTCAAGTATATTGTGACAAAAGGGTCACTCAACCCATTCGGATCTTTAGGAACTATATCTTTGCCCTCAATTACTTCAACATGCAGCATCAGTTCAGGAGGCTCCTTCGCCTCTGCTTTTGTAAACAGTTCTATGTGTTTCTCATTTGAGATCTTGAAGGCCTCTTGGACATATGATAGCATCGCTTGAGTCCCCACCTCGCAGCCTATGTCACATCCGCCGACATTGTGTAAAATCTTATAAAGTATTTCCAAATAAAGTTCATCGACCTATAAAGGAAAATGTACATTTTTAAAACAATATAAATTTCACATCCATTAAAGTTGGCTCGTATTTATTTTCAAAGAAATAGAAGTCCACATTTCAAAAGACGGTCTTCCGATATACCTATGCATGGTTTAATTAAAAGTAACGAGCGGCTTTCTCGCGCGTAACTGTTACATCTTTAATCTTTTCCAAAAGCGTCCATAAACATACAAAACACTAAAGACATACCGAAGAATCGTAATAGTACACTAGTTTCATTTATTCAGTTACAATACACTTTTAATCTTCCTTCCGCATATTATTACTAGGTTATTTACAAAGTGTACTAAAGGTAGTTGCTAAGGCGAACCCTAAACAAAACATTCGATCAATTATTATGTATCGCCTCGACCCACTGTCAATAAAGTGCATGTTTTAAAGTAAGGTTAGCATTGCGCCGCCGTGAGAAAACTATTGATTTAACGGAAAAGTAGTGGTTTAGATTAGCAGACCAACTAATAGTACATATAGGCAGCTTTGTTTAAACAACAGTTACGCTTACAGTTACGCTTCTATATAATTATTATTTACAATTTCAAAGAATTAGTTGTATTTCAATTTTCAACTCTAAAGCGTACCTAAACATCTTGGAAGCTTATTAAATAACTTATTTTTAAACACTGAAGTCACCAAATTTTTACAAAAAAAAAATAGTCTCGTCGTGAAGTATTTCCGGTTCTAAGATTAAAATATATTGATCAAAAAACAAATGCATTGATAAGCGTTTTGGATATTTTTAAATAAAAATATTTAAGTAGATATTTTTACTGTATAATTATGTAAAAAACTGCCGTGTCATATTGAATGGATATTTACATACAGTCATCGATTGTATGATCATACTAGTCTGTCGTTCCAGTATCTCCTTCTTAACCCCCCTGAACTTAGTCCGAAGTGTCCCTGAGCCATACATTTTACTACTTCACAATTTTCACAAGACACTCATCACTACAACGCAATTTCTCTATAACCGATTCATGATGTATAGGGCAGTTAGATAACAGATATGTAGCTATTGCGAGTCGTTTCAGCACTGACGAGTCTGGCTGGGAATCGGGATCTGAACATGACTGATTCTATTTTCGCAAGGCGCCGCCAACGTTTCGACCAAATAATAAAAAGCTATTTTATATTTAATTCACTCACTTCAAAACCTTAAACATCTAACAGACTGTAAACCGATTCATAAAACTAAAGTACCATTATTTAATATGGAAGATTAATGAATATATAATACCACATCGTAATGTTTTGCTAATGGAAATATAGATTTATGCGCCTATTCAATTACATATCATCTTGTGAAGCAGACATTAACTATAAAAATTAAGAAGTTCCATCACAAGAGTCAATGAATTTACTAAATTTAAAGTTACTACATTTGATACATTGGTATAAAAGCTTTGATAATATTATTATTTATTGTGTATCTATTAATAAATATAAGATAAAAAGTCTCAAAATATTAAGAGAAGTAGATATCGAATATTATATTACAATATATACTCTAGAATCTAGACATAGATTATAAAAAATAATGGCTACATTGTTTATATTTTTAAAGAAACTTCCCATTAGTTTGTAACATAAACAAACTCTTCGTTTAAACTTCATGTTTATAATATAGTAAGTGGTTTTGTAACACTAAACACGTAATCTAGCCAAGGTCCCGGGTTCGGGGCGTGGGCACGTGTTCATTTCATGAACGTTTAATACACTTTGAGCTTGTTATTAAAATAGAAACGCATCATTTTTAAAGTTTCTATATTTTCAGAGACGTATAAAAAATCGTTTAAAAAAGAATATATCCGTTAAGAATTTTTATACTATTCCAATATGGAATCCAATATACAATTAATAAATTAACATTTAATATTATTATAATAATAATTCCATATTGAAATATCAGGAAGAATAACAAATAAATTTTTTAACAATAGATACCTATAAGAAACTAGGAAGCTAAATGCGTCATTAAACGAATTATTAGTGTTATATTATACTACATTTGCATTTACATTACAATTATGTCTGGCTGTATTTTTAATTTTTATAAATGTAAACAAAATAAATTATATAACGCATGAATAGCTATTACTGGCATCATATTGCACTTGAGACTATCCAGATTAGGTAATCTAGATATTTCAATCTTACTAGATTAATATACATACATTTTCGATATTAAGAACAAAAATTAATATTTACAGCTAGCTTGTCTTTTCTAACTGTAAATGAATTCTCGCTATTTTATAAAATTGTGAACTTATTTTTCTATTTTATGCAATTTATAAATAATTAAATTAAACCAATTCTAGAATTATATTTTTGTTTCATTAACTTAACCGCCTCCATGACTTGGTGGTTTTATAATTAATAAATATAGTTAAAAGAGAATTAGACAAATTTAACAGAAATAACCAAAATATTGACCACTGGTCACTCTTTCAATTCAATGTGGCATTCAATCGCATAGGTATTTTGCTGTGTTATCAACCTTGGCGGAGAGGTTGACAATATTGTAGATAAAAATAAAGAATTGGCAATTTGCCACTATTTTCTCATTATGTGGCTAACATATTAGAAATGTCATTGTTTGGAGGTTGGAACTTGGAGGTTTACTTTCTTAAATCTGTTATTACAGAAGCCAAAAATAAAAGAAGATACTTAAATGTTGATTAAATTAAAAAATATATATTTTAATTCAAACTTCTATTATATTAAGTAGATTTATATATTTTAACATATAAAAGCAAAAAAGAGGTGTCATAAATTGCACATGTCTGTATCTCATAAATGAATGTAATAAATTTTGTAAAGATAAGGCTGATGTTATAGAATTTTTCTAATTAAATTGTGATGAGCTTTTTAATTTTTATAGGTTTTGTAAACAACTTTGTCTGATCCTGTATATATAATATATAATACAAAGAAGCATAAATAAACTTACATTCCATCCAATGGCCTCAACATAAAAATCAAGTTTCTCTGGATCCTCAGGTTCTGAATCTGTGTCAAGTAGAGTCTCATTGCCACTATCTGAATCTCTGGTGATACTTCTACTATCTCCTACTTCTGTTATTGCTTTTTGTTCACTGTCCTGCTCTTCTATCTCTTTTAATGGTGCAAGAGGAGTAGATTCCTCTAATGCCGCCTTTTGTGATACTTGCTTTAAAATTGAACCAAATTTTTCAAAGAAACTATCATCTACTTCTTGAACTCTGAAAGGAAACAAGTTATTTATAAAATAACATTTTATTGCATATATCACATAATAATTAAATCCATGTACCTTTGAAATATAATTATAACAAATAAATATGTTTAAGGATATTTGGAAGTTATATATAATTTAGAATAAATATAGTATGTACTACTATTTATTTTGTGTTAAGTGTAGATACTAGGTAAATAATAGACTTGCATTAGTATAGTTTCATGGGTAGCTTTACTAAGAAACTGATAACACCACAATAGATGAGAAAATTATTTAATTATATAATACATAATAATAAATGTAATTAAATGTATTTATTATAAATCAATCTTGTAATTTTATGAATATAATCTTATCCTATAATCACATTTTCTGGAAGACTGGAATGATACAAGCAATATTAAATAGCTGCTATAATTACATAACAATAAATACTATAATTATTGCTTCAAGAACTAAAAGTAGAATGTGGGTAACTACAGAGACAAGAATTATATAAACAGATACATGATTATAAAAAAATTGGTAACAATTATTTGTCTAATGCTGAGAAAAGTGTATATTTTATATCAGTATACTCTTCAACTCCATGTTTGCTGCCTTCTCTTCCTATACCAGACTCTTTGACTCCACCAAATGGTGGTTCTGCACTCGACAAAACACCATCATTTATTGCCACCATACCAAACTCCAGTTGACGAGACATTCTAAATGCTTGGCCAAGATCTTTTGTAAAAACATATGATGCCAATCCACTCTTTGTACTGTTTGCAATCTCCAAAGCCTCACCCTCTGTACTAAACTTTAGGCATACAGCAACAGGTCCAAATATCTCTTCTTCGTATATTTTCATTTCTTTTTTGACATCAATTAACATGGTTGATTCATAAAATTTATCACCAATATCTTTGGCAACTTTACCTCCGATGATAATCTTTGCCCCCTTTGACACTGCTTCATCAACTAAACTTGACACACTGTTGACCTGCGTATTATTGATTAGGGGGCCACAAGTAACACCTTCTTTATTACCAGGGCCCAGTATGCACCTATCTTTGATTTTTGATTCAAAGCTCTGAACAAATTTATCAAATATATCTTGGTGTATAAGGAATCGATTTGCTCCAACACAAGCCTGGCCATTATTTCTAAACTTAGCTAACATAGCCTGTTCAGCAGCATGATTTATATCAGCACTGGGAAAAACAATAAATGGAGCATTTCCACCAAGTTCTAAAGACACCCTTTTGATACCTTTAGCAGCCATTCCATATAATATTTTGCCAACATTTGTAGAACCAGTGAAAGATATACATCCAACTTGAGGATCTTCACATAATACTTTCCCAACACCAGGTGCATTCTTCCTACTTGAAGTTATAACATTTATAACACCTTTTGGGACACCGGCTTGCTCAGCCAATTCAACAGCGGCCAAAGCTGATAATGGTGTATCTTCTGCTGGCTTTATGACACATGTACAGCCAGCTGCAAGTAGTGCCCCTACTTTACGAGTTATCATAGCAAAAGGAAAGTTCCATGGAGTGATTATTGATACAACACCAATAGGGTGGCGTGTTACCATTATTTGTTTGTTAGGCCAAGGACTCGGAATAACCTCTCCATTTATTTGTCGAGCAGTATCAGCAAACCACTCAAGGAATGAATTTCCATATACAACTTCTCCTTTTGATTCAACCAAGGGTTTTCCTGCTTCTGCTGTAATAATTGCAGCTAAATGATCAGAGTTTTTTTGACAATTATCAAACCATTTTCTGAGTATAGTAGATCTTTCTTTTGCTGTTGTATCTCGCCAAGTTTTAAATGCACAGGCAGCTGAATCGACCGCAGCTTTAGCATCTATTGCATCCATATCAGGTACATCAGTTATCACTTTATCATTGGAGGGATCGAGTACCGGAAATGATCCATTGCTTTTCGCATTTACCCACTCTCCGTTGATATAACCATGTTTCTTTAATAAATGTAGATATCGAAACTCCATGGATATAAAACGTGGTTTAGTAAGCAACTGTACACGAATGAAATTCATATTAAAGTGATTAAGATTCAGTCCTAAATCGAGACAAGTTGTTTAAAAATAGCAATTTCAAACGATAAGATAACCCTTTACATTTCTCGGTTTAAATACACTGTTACTATTTGATAATATTTTTATATGATATAACAAGAAAGAGTATTCTTTGGTTTAAATTCTAATCAATATTCACGACACATACCCTTATATCTAGACTAATATTGCTATCAGAGAATAGAGATCAACAAATAGTATGTAGCAAAAATCTGTCAATGTCAGCGGTCAACTGCGTTTATTATTGACAGCTCAAAATCAACAGAGCAGCACAAATTCGCAGGGTTTACATTGAATATATACATATATATACAGTCAAACCTGGATAAATGACATCTGGGTAAGTGAGAAAACTCTATAAGTGAGACTAATAGCCAGGACCCGTCATTTTAAGATCCCATAACCTCCATTAGCGAGAAACATAAACCTCTGTAAGATAGAGTCATTTTTCCCTCATGGACTTCCTTAAGTGAGACTTCTACTAATTTATACCTCTATAAGCGACAGTCGAGCTTTATTCATTTATTTTATTTAGGAAGAACTATAGCTACAATAAAAATACCATACATAAAAGATACACACATACATATTCGACAAAATTTATGAGTTAGAGAAAAACAATCAAAATACAAAAACAGAAACCCAAACGGATTTTTAAAAGTAAATAAATTCTAAATAAAATAAAATTAAGTACATAGTGCATGAATTTTTTGTTTTATTTTCGTAAGCATCTTGATACCTAACCTTATGAAGTACTTATATGTCGAAATCGAATGAACATAACGTATACACACTATTAAAAAAATATATGTACATAATACATATATGTTGTGCATATTTACTAAATTCGCACTTGCTGTGACTTGTACGTACTTGTCATTGCTATAAGAGAGAAACACTACCTATGTATCTGCATTAGCGGAAAACTCGGGTTAGTGAGAAACCTCTATGAGCAAGAATGAGATTGTGTTCCTTTCAACTCTCGCTTATCCAGGTTTGACTGTATTATATAATAAGGAACTGCTTTTAGACTATGTTCATTTGGTCATTACATCGAATATACATTCTTTCCTCCTAAAAAATATTTATTATATGCATTCCTTAAAAACTCATTCTCAGTAGAATCTACTTCCCGCAGAGGTATTTCCAAAGCAATACGACTTGGGGACTTTGAATAAAAGAGCGTACCTATCCACCATATATCGTTTGCTAACGTTCCCATAAAAAAAAGAATAACCAAGTCAAGGTTGCAAGTCTTATAAGCTCAATTTTTATACAAAAGTCACGTATACGTCAAAAGTCACAAAGTAAACGAGTCAAGCTCATATCGAATAGACTGGCTCTAGCAAGCTACGCGAGCCCACAAGCTCGCCCCTCGCCCGTGTTAGCTGTAAAGACCGTTCTGAACAAAGACATTTTTAAAACTTCGGTGTTTAACAGCAAAATATATAATTCTATAGAAATAATATAAAAAATATATTATTCTATTGCCAAAAAACCATAAGGCGGTATATTGTTCCACAATTATTATTTTTTTCGATATTGTTGGTGGTTTTTTTTTTACGATTTACCTACCGCATTTCTTTGACGGACGGCTGTTCGAATAGTGCAAATTATTAAAACTGTTTATTTACTGAACATGCCTTTCAAAACTTTGTCTTAATAATTAAAATGTAGAGTAAAACCCACGCATATAAGTACGTATCTACATAGTTTATTTATTTAATGTTCGCTATTTTTATAGACAATATAAATTAATAAATATATCGATAATAGTTCATGCAATTTTTATAAAAATAAATTTGACAAATAGATAAAAATATTTAAGACAAGCAAAAACACCTACATAGGTACTACATAGCGAAGACTGTAAGGTATTATAAACTTTCTACGGTGATTATAAGTTAATATAAACTTTATCCGGTTGGAAATTGAAATCATATATTTTAATGGAACCACTTACTTGCTGTCATGGTCTTGTTCTTCCAATGATTTTTGCTGTTGCAACTTATCATAAAAGTTTTTCCACATCGATTCCTCATCCATTTTAATATTTATAATTTATATTCAAAAAAATCTTCTAATTGTAGGCGTTTCGTGATTCGAAGCTATCATAACCATATGCAGATAAGTGAATCAGTTAGCGAATCATGAACGAGTCATGCTAAGAAAAATGACGTAAACACTATAATAACCACGTACGGGTTTATGTTGAAAACAAATATTCAACACCCCACTTTCTTTTTGTAAAAACTGATAGGTCATTGAACTAAAAAACCGCAAGGAGGTCACACTTATACTCTGTAAGAACTGTACAAACTGATCAACGATTTTAAACAATGGTACGGAGTGTTATTGTAAATGTTTTGCTCCGCAATAGGAATGGAATGAAATTGACGTAATTCAAGGCAGCCACGTTCACCGGTCTTAGACGCAAACATGGCACTAACCAGCGAAATCATACATACTGCGCACGTGCTTTTAATGACACATCAGCTGAATTCAAACAATTATTGCTAATACTTCTGAAGAAGTTCTTTTTTATCCGAACTACTAATAACGAAAAAAAATTATCAATTCGTCGTGAATATTTTTTGACTATGTTTTATTTTTATCTCGTTTTCCTTGCATCGAATTTTATAATGATGTGAAAATTTCCCTGTGAAGTAGTCGTATTTATGTCTTAGATTATAAAATGAATAGTTTTTAGGATACATTCAATTGCTTATCGGTGTAGTTGGTGGTTTTCGGTTTAAATTCTTTTATAAATTGCCAATAAAAAGCCACTGTTTTAAAAATTTTGATGCCCAGCCATTACATTTACCTAAATGTTATAATATAATATCATATAATACTTGGCCTTTGTCATCTCTTGTCTTTATTTTGATAACTTTAATAAAACTGGCTAAAGAATGTTAAGCTGTTTCATTAGGTAATAATGTTCAAAGAACAGTGGCTTTATATTATTTTATAGTACTGACTTTAGTTTCTTTATGGTACTTTAAGATTGTTTATTAAATGTTTTGTGAATTGTTAAATGACTAGAGATTTTCTTATCTACATAAAATTACAGCTAGATTGTTATTACATATTACTATATTTACCTAAATGTATTTCAAATTGATTTTTATTCAAATTACTGCTATTTTGTCTTTGAGTTGAATGATCGATAAATAATTATTGTAGGGCTAAAATGCATGCGAATCTTAATTTTAGTATTTTACTTATTAATAGTTTGTAAATTTAGAAAAACGCCCAAAAAAATATTTGTCACCTTTATAATAAAGACTTTGATAAAACTTTTAAAATAACCTTCGTTTAGATTACCGATAACAGGTAGTTATGACATCACGGACACTGTGTACAGCCTTCACCTGTTCACGCAATGAGTTTCCGTTCGTTCCAGTATAGGTACCTACTTTTTATTTTTAGAGATTCTGTATACACATTATATGTTGTTAGACCTCCTACGTATTGCTTCAAATGAGCTTGCTATACTATTTCGTACGACCTAGATGTCCCCATGAGCATAATAATACGAATATATGGATTATTTCATATGATCCCTAATATTAAGTCTTTACCTATGAAATTGACGCTTTGTATGAAAAAAATTAAACGAATTTTTTAAACGTATTTTTTATTTGTATTAATTGAAGTAATCACACATGGAATCAATGCATATTTGTCAACGCACTGGTAGTTTATTGATCTCCTTCTTAAAGAAATCAGCTGTACGGGAGGCAACAAATTCTTCAAAGGCATTTTGTACTGCTTTTCGGCTATTGAATTTTTTTCCTGCCAAAAAATTATCCAAATTCTGGAAAAAGTAGTAGTCTGAAGGCACAAGGTCTGGTGAGTAGGGTGGATAACGGAGAGCTTCCAACCCCAGTTCTTGCCACTTAGTGACCATCTGCTGTGCAGTATGAGGTCGCGCGTTGTCGTGCAGGTGCAGCGGAGACGAGCGATTGGCCAATGCTGGTTGGATATGTGCCAGCTTCTCCATCATTGTACTCATTTCTTCACAGTACACATCTGCAGTAATGCTCACCCGTTTGGTAAGAAGCTATGATGATTCACACCTCCAATATACTACCAAACAGTGACCATCACTTTTCTAGGGGTAAGTTTTCGTTTAGGGCTTTGTTTAGGTGCTGAACCAGGACCCAACCAACGTGCTGAGGGCTTGCGGTAATCGGTTCATCGGAAGTAACAATGCGGTTCAAAATTCCTTCATTTGTGTGTATATTGAGCAGTGCAAGGCAAATCTCCACGCGTACTTCACGCTGACGATCATTGGGTTCGTGGGGCACCCATTTGTCAAGTTTTTTTACCTTGCCAATTTGACGCAAATGGACCAATATTCTTTTGACGCTAACGTCGTAAGCTGCTGCTAATCCAGACGTAGATTGCATATCGTCAGCTTTCAAAATAGCCTTTAATTCGTCATTGTCGAGCAAAGTCTTCGGACGACCGCGAGGTTCATTCTTCAGGTCAAAATTTCCAGAATAGAAGCGAGCAAACCAATAACAGGTAGTGCGTTGGTTTGTTGTTTTAGCTCCATAAACGTCGTTGAAGTTGCGTGCCGCTTGTGCCGCGTTGTTGCCACGACGGTACTCATATTCCATAATTACGCGAATTTTTAAGGTATCCACGATGACGAAAAAGATTGATATGCTCCGGAATGTAACACTGCCCAATAAACAAATGACTACTTTTGAAAAAAAATTCCATGTTTTTAAGATAAAACTAAATTGCAATTAGAATTCTTAGCCAAACAAAAATTATTTTTATTTAAATTGTCAGTACTGCAGAATGGCAATTTCATAGACCTATTAGGTCATGAAATTTTAAATTTTTTAATTTAATTATTAAATTGCCATTCTGCAGTTAATTAAAATAAGTAGGCATGAAGAATTTTTTTCCGGCGGTTATTCGCATTTCACCAGGGTTTCGCATAATAATGTACAGTTGCACTTATTCATTAAATAAAATATAATTATATATACGGAAATATTTATGGTATTTCTATGGTCTATTTTGAGTTGGTAATGAGTGCGGAGTAATATTTTTTTAATTACTGTAATGCGAGGTATTTTTACATTAACCCATAATCATAAAGGTATGTCATATGCACTTAATTGGTTAAGCTTAAAACTAAAAAAAATATAAGTAAATAATTAATAAAATTCCAACAATCATTAATTAAATTAACATCAATTGTCAATTTGTCCGAGGAAAACGTCTAAAATATAAACATGCGGGTTTAGATTTATGTTTTTTCCGGGACATGTTAAATATATATATATTTATCGGTGTGTTTATATATATTTAGGTATATTTTTTTCGATAGTTTCTATACTCTATAGATGTCAGTGAATCTCTCTAATTGACTATCTCTAATTTAGAGCCTAATAAAAGTTTTTATTCTTTTATATAAAGTGCATAGATATTATTTTTTAGATTTATAAAGCAGAATTTTGGAGAATAGCCTGAGTGTGGTAGCATCTAATGTTTGATAATAGCACATTCATAAATATATCCCACGTGAAAAATAAAAAAGACAAACCGTACGAATAAAATTTACCAAACTAAAATATGTATGATAATTAATTTTTAATTTATTCGGGCTCTGGAAGGGCTTGACAATGGCCAGGCGAGTGTTATATTATTGCCACAACCGTCGGAGAGCCATGCTGAATCATATGCAGACGTACTAATTGGGCCGGCTCGTCCGAAGTGATACCACGGGCTCACAGAACACTTAACGTGAAACGGTACCAGTACTGTGTTTTGCTGAATGAGTGAGGATATCGGAAGCCTTTAAAAATACCGCTTAAGTGGCGTAAAGGGTCGGCAAAACAATCAATGCGCGGAATGTGGCGCGATTGTCCATGGGCGGCGCTGTCCTCTTAACATATAAGAGACCTAACTACCGACCGCCTACTCCGTTGCCCGCTATACTATAACAAAAGTCTTTTACCATTCCGAGATTAAATGTGAATTTTTAGTCTAGTAAAGTATTTTTAAAGAATTATTACTTTTAATCAGTTTTAATGAAACTGCAATAAGATCTCGTTTGAACTAATCAAACAAAAAATAATTATTAAAACTGCTTAATAACTGGCTCCAAAATTGCGTAAAAAAATTGTAAAAAAATATTGAGTTCGTAATTTTTTCATTTACTTTTCAAATGTTTTTAAAATAGAATATATATTTTTAAATTCAATGTAGACCTAATTTCAGCCGTATTGAATGATTTATACTTTCAACAAAGAGTTAAAGTTACTGAGGTTTATGCAAACCCATCTATCTAACAGGCTTAAACAGGTTATAACTAGGCTTATGATAAGAATGATAACATAATTTCACGTATCATAGTGAAATTATATTCAACATGTTTAAGAAACTTAAATACTTTTAAACACATATCCAAAATTAAAACAGTAATACATTTTTCGACTCGAACACTTCCTGAACATAATCATAGCAGCGGCGTTTATTTAATTAATTCGTATGTTGTAATTCCTAAACAAAAACACCGAAAGCTTTATATTCTCATGAAACTTACTTTTTTCGGCTGACAATTTCCTTATCTTGCAGGTTTTTATACACTAACATCCAGAGGTCATTCTTTATTTTTTGTTCCATCGTCAAATTAATTCACTAAAACTTAACAATTTACCGTCGCTGTAAATTTTCAGGCTTCGCGTTTCGCGATTTGCCAACGACTGACAAGAATTCTCAACGCAAAGCTTTGTAGTATTCGCTTCGAAGCAAATTAATTATTATATTATACTCCAGTTTTTTAGAGCTCCAAGGCTAAAATGAAAAACCATTCATTGTTACCATTCGGATAATTACCAGCGAGTACGTTCCTAATGACGATCAAAAAAAATACAATCTCACGAGTTTTTATGTTTTATGAAATTTACGTAATACTGATAAAAAATTCAGGATAACTTTTATTTTAATACGTGGCATACAAGTGCTGTGCTGACTTGCAATGGTTTAACTTATAACCTCGTTAATAGAGTATAATTTTGCATAATATAACATTTGTTTTAGTAGTATCCTCAAGTTATGTTCAATATGATACATACAATTATACACATAAACCTCTATATAGCAAAAGCATATAGAATCAGCTAAGGACAAATTTGCATTGCGTTATTGTGAAGAGAGAAGGCGGTTATTCCAAATCCAAAGAATGAATCATGCTTGTTCTTTTATTATCCAAGTGAAGGAACAAATTTTCCTCTGATTTTCTTAACTAAAAAAACTTATTAATTCTAGCCTTATTAGGATGCCCATATTTATGTATAAATAACATAAATTACTATCCTAAAAAAACGGAAGAAGTTTCTTATTTATTAATATAGAGCAAAGTTATATACAAACGAAATTAAATATAATAAAATAAAATCTATTTTTTCTAAAAAGATTAAATTTTAAATTATATTAAACAGAAATGGATTGTGTTTTTTCAGTTATAATAAGTCTAATGTGACAATTGGAACACTTTTTCTACGTAATTTACTTAAAAAAGCCCAAACTATACCAACTCAGTGGTGACTCAATGCCGACAATGAGTCCGTCGAGTAATATGTTGAATGTCTACAATACAAATTACAAGATTGCTTCTACTTATTGTGATGTTAATAGCCAGCTTAACGTCAAATACCAGTTCATCAGTTGGTAGAAATAGTTATTACAGACATTTTTTTGCAAAGAAGGTAGTTTACATTAAGAAATATCTATTTTAATAAAGATAGAGTTAAATACAGATAATGGATCGTAAATAAATACATTACCGAAACATTTAATGCCAATGAATAATTTTAGATAAACATAAGAATATTATTTTTGAAAAATCCTCAATATAAAATAAATTTTATCTTCATTTCTATAATAAATGAGTCTAGTATGAATAATAATCTGCGAAAGAGTAGGTATAAAAAATGCCTAAAAATGCCTTTAAAAAAATGTAATTTTTAAAGTACGACTTTGTTGATAAGATAAAACAAATATTTAACCATTGTCCGGAATTTAAATTTAATATAAGATGCTGTAGCAGCACGGCATTAGCTGCACCGCGTTTGACCCAGCAGTGTAGGAGTGACAGGAGGGCCAGAGGAAGATTGGTGAATGAGACATTTAATAGCATTGAAAACAATATATGTATATACATCTTCTTCTTCTTCATCAGCCCATTCAAGTCCACCGCTGGACATAGGCCTTACATAACATATAAGTTTATACTTAGTATAACAATAATAAAGTCGTAGTGCAGTAGCGGGTTTGATGTTTCATGGGATTTCCTCTTTTAGCGGGCTATTTTAATTGCTAAGGAAATTCAAACTACTTTATTACTCACTTTGTTTGCATAATCTTGGTTTATGTTTAATAGTTTAAAACAGTTTTGAGGTCCGATATCTAATTTGAACCGATTTGATTCCAGAATTGTTATGTTTTAATATAAAATTAAAAATATTTAATAATTTAAACCGTTCTTTACTCAATTTTTTTTTGTCTTGAAGTAACTCTGTGTAAACTCATATAACTTTTCCTTTTCTGACAAAAAAAAAACTACATTTTTAATAATAAAGTTCAATAGTTTTGTTTAGTGCCATCTGCGTACAGCTTTTCTGACTAATGTTGTAAGATAGAATGTTATGAAGTTTCCTTTGGTATCTTTTAAATTATTAGTTTAACTAAAATGCAAAAGATGGCAGTTTGTTTTATTATCGTGACTAATTATAATAACGTATCTTTCTCACGTACATTTTTCTTAGGGAAGGTTAAAGGTAAATAAACTTTAATAAATACATATATTACTTTGTAAATGTACTTAAAAGACATTATTATAATTGATGCAATCATCTTGTTGGTATGGATTTTTGTATTTGTTTTTTTTTTGTCGAATGAACCGACACATATCTTATTTTCAGAAGGAGGTTTCTCATTTTCAGAAACTTACCCTTATAGTAATATCATTCTTCTTGCATTTAATTAAGTACTCCAGCGCTGCATATTACTTTTCAGCTTAGTAACAATAGTTAATAAACCGGTACCAAATAATACTTACCTTGTTATGTAGCGGATGCTCGAAGGAAGTTGCATAATACTAATAAACTATCTAGTATTAACTGCCAATGTTACAAGGAATGCGTCCTTCATAACAGATGCATAGTAAAGTAATTAATCACACCTGGAAACTTACTGTATCTATCAACTACTTTCATTCTGAGATAGCGGGCGACTATGAACAAGTTTCACTATTACACAATCACGGATAGACTAACCGATGTACCTACTAATTTGTAATAAGAAAGGATTAGTCTACGAATAGGAATAGTTAATAATTACTTACTTAGATTGATTTGCTGAAGATTTCTTTCCACGCCAACGAATTAGGCAATCCAACGTTCCTTTTCGAAAAGTAGGCTTCAACGGCTTTAGAAGGCTCCACCGTTTTCTAGAGTCCAAAGTCTTAGATGAGTCCACTGAATTTCTGTTCGCTATGTGTGGCTCGGAAGATCCTTTTTTAAGATCACTTGCACTATTTGAACACTTTTCAAAATCAATGGCTGACACAGAATCACTAGCAGGACATGTCTTCCGGTTCGATAAAGGAGTCGAGGTGAAAAAGTTTTTTCTGGGCCTTAAGTTAACACCACTATCACTAATTTCCGATATATCTATAATGTCTTCACTAATACTATGTAACTTTGGTTTCATAATTGGGGTGGCTTTGGTATTCAAAATGCTCCTCTCCTCAAACAGCTTGCTTTTCTTGGTGCGTCCAATATCGACGAAAGCAGTGATGTCCTCGCAGCTTTTTGTGTTATATTTAGAGATGTTAAATTGAGATTTCACTTGAGTTACAGGAACGGGACATTCGTCCATGACACCAATGTTGACAAGATTGTCTTCGCTCTGGGAGAACTTGCCTCGCACTTTCTTAAGCCTGATAGGTGGTACTGGCGGCACCTCAGGGCACGTCTGCAGGACAGAATGTCGTTCGTCTGTCCGTTTCGGTTTCGAGTACTTCGCGATAATTCTGTTTATTTCAGCGTTGTTTTTGCGTCTGTAATTATGCCGTTTGAAGTTGAGTGGCTGCTGATAAGACTCGACCACGCTTATACCCGCGACCCGAGCTGACCTCTCTCGCCATTCCGACACTTTGTCTTCAATCAGTCGCTGCAATTCCATCGCTCGCGTCACTGTACCTAGCTCAGGCATCTTTCTACTTTATATTACTCTTTTACATAAAAATAGCTAAATAACGCATGTCTGTTGAGTTTGGTGAAAGTCGTATGCCTGTCATCATTTGTCGTCATCATCTTCGCTGCAATAAGAAAAAATAGTTTGTTATTCGTACGATAAGATAATGTCTACACTGAGTAAATTCAAAAATATACGAAGTTAATTTAATGATTGTCGAATGAGTAATCTTCGCGTTTGTTAAAAGTGGCCCCTTTGTGTGTCCTGTTATAAGAAAACGCTATTAAGATTATTATAGCTATTAAGATTAATTAAATAAAAATGCCAAGATTTGTTTAACTGGGAGCATAATAACAACAGATATATTTTAAGGGTTATCTGTACATCTTTAATCAAAATTAAATATTACGAATGATATTAAATGTATATTGGCAAGTTTAGGATGTACTAACCTAATACCGATTTCTATAGCCTTCCTAATGAATTAAATTGCCTTCTACATCCGAATAAGTAAAATCAAACGAATAAAAAAGAAACCAAAAAATCCTCAATGCTTATTTTGCTATTGCCTTTTATGTATATAATAATTAAATAACTTATTAACATAATTATTTTAAATATATGGCCAAATACGCGAGTACCCAAAATAAAGCATTGTTTTCCTTTTAGATTAGATAGTGTAGCACTTTCAATATTTTTTCTTCTATCTGATATTAATTTCTTTTAAATGTTTTATTAATTACCGTAATGTATTCGCAGTACGGAACTCAATTTTATTTGTTTTATCTTCCACTTTACGTGACTAGAAAACTAGATTCAAATGACACTGTACAAACACCCGTTTACACATTGTTTGCATACACCAGAAACACTTATAAAACATACTTAGTAAATCTATTCATACATATCTACACTATCTAGGATACCTTGATCGATAAGGTTTGATAAGAGGTATCAGTGAAGGTGGAGATAAAAATAGTAGTTGTGAAATGGCGCCAGAGAACCTAGATCCATAACTGATGTAAACTAAGTACATATCTGTAGTAATAATCAGCATTGTTATTTTAAACAATATATTTTTCAAATGTAATAAAATTCCTTTTTATAAATTATATTATTTTACAGCTGGGGGTAGATTGGCTTACTTAATGTAAACACAAGAAAAGAGGCATCGAATATAAAACAAATTGAAATATTTTATAACCGTTAGAGAAACTGTTAAAAATCACTTTCACTTTAAAAAATAATCTATAATAGTCCAGTCTTTAATATCAACAGCTACATTCTATATTATTAACAAATAAACTGAAGCTTTTAAGTTGATAAGGGACGTGAAAAGTTACGTAAAATGTAGATACGGTTGGCTGCACAAATAGGTTTTACATGTTTCTTTCAACTATTATAGTGAATGGATGCACATTTGTAACTGTTTAGTAACATAAAGTTTATATACTTAAATGGTTCAAGTTCCGCAACGTTCAATTGTTTCTCATTTATTACAAATTTTTATTTTATAAACCCTCCAATCATACAATTTCTTGAATGTTATTTGAATAGATTTTGTTAGTTTAGTCTTATATTTGAAAAAGATTTAAATAAAATCAAATCTATGTGGCTACTTACCGTTTATAGTAAAACATATTTCCGCAAACATGATCTACAAAGGAAATCACCGCAAGAGCGAGACTGGTACACAATCATCACTAGTTTCTTTACAAAGACTGGGAAGATTATTACTCGCAACCCTGTGCAAAGTGTGCGTCAGGCTTAGCACGTGTGTTGCCCCCACGTGCAGATTCCACAGTGAACCACGCGTTCCAGACCGCTGCTCCTACACTTGACTCATACGAACCCAGCCTCACACTACAATGGACTAAATAGAGCATCCACATTGCACAAAAATTATACAGCTATTGTAAAATATACTCCGAGATCGTCACGCTCAGTACGATTGATATCTAAACGATTTTTATTCCTTTTTAAATTAATTGTTAAAGCATCGAAATTTAAATAGTTTATTGGCATTTTATAAAACAGTATTGAAATACGAGGCACCTTGAAAGTCAATACCTACCGAGTCTAATAACATATTAGTAATTACAAAAGAATTTTTATCAGAAGCGTTAAACGCTGTAGTTATAATATATTCAGATTACTTAATTCCCGTTTACATATGACGTACAAAATTCAATAATATAATAAACAACTAAATAATCCTAGAAAAATATATTTATAATTTGAAAAAAACCATAAAAGAAAATCATTGCTTTAATATGTTCCAAATATTTCGATGCGTTTTATTTTGGTAGCTCAAGAGAAGCCGAAATAAAAAAACATAGTAAAGACGAAATTCAAAAGTTATACTTTTACATTTCCTAATACCAACCTGCTCAAGAATGTTCAACAGCCGTATCTAAATATCTACTAAATAATTTCGAATTAAATTCAGCGTGGTTGCGCTTTTTACGTTAATTGAAATGTAAATGTACATTATAACATGTAAATCTCAGAGGTAACAAACAATTAACCAACATATTGCTTTCTCTTTTAAGTATTGTAACTATTAAAATAGTTTATTTTTGCGCAGATTCGAATATTGCAAAAAAAAAAATATTGACGCTGCATCTCTATTGTAAGATAAAACGATTCTTCTATTATAAAACATAAATAATAGATTCATAGACTTTAAATAGCCTTTTCAGTTGGGTTGAGTTTTATTTACGGCTTTTTTATGAATAGCACGAGATTAAACGTTACTTTTAAGAAAAACTTCAGTATTATTTTTAATATACAGAGCCGCCATATTAGATAGTAATTTCATATCATTTATCTTTAGGAAGAAGTGAAAGGACGCTTCCGGTTTTTGTTTCTATTTAAATTGGTTCTATATTTATGGTTATAATCTCGAAACGAGCTGTGCTGCACTCGTCAGTATCTAATAAATAGCTAATATGTAGTTTCCTACGTGGAGGGCAGTGAGCGTGGTGCGGGCGTGACAATGGTTTCCATCAAGTTCATTGTCGTGTATCGTGACTCTGTTTGCCCTACTAACATTTAATACATTATGTGTTAAGTACTTGTATAAAATTAGCTGCGACATTTTTCTTATGTGAAACAAAATCTTATATAATAAAGCTTATTTGGGTTAAAAACAAACTAAAGAAGTATCACTTAAACACCTCAATCCTTCAGGTGAATATTCTCTGAATATAAGTATTATATAAAAAGCCTTCACCTTGGTAATCAATAATGATAGACATTGAAAGATAACAACTTTTCCTCATATTCCTATCGAAATTAACGTAGCTCATTCTTTAATTCTGTAAATTTCTGTAGCCTTCAAACTTTTCAACAAATACAAATTGTAGTTGGTTAGGAAATACCTACAAAATGTTTTACGTATTTCCGACGTTCAAGCAATTGACGATCTTCGTGTACATAAATTCTTTGCTACTAAATATTATAGTCACTTTTATAGATTCTAAATTAGGCCGATGAGCCAATAATCCGTTAGAGCTACGTAGACACGTCAAGGGCTCCGAAGTGTTTATAAATAATTTTACAATCTATATGGAATCTCATTTAATAACAAGCTTATATCATCATCATATATGTGTATATAGATAATTTGAGGAAAATGAAACGAATATTAATTACAATACTACTTTTTTTAAATTCTATAGCAGACAACTGAGCAGGTAAGAGATAATTTAATATAATCTCCTATATGGTAAGAGAACATCGCCGCCCATGAACAAACGCCCCAAAGTCCGCGCATTGGTTGTGTTGCCGGCTATTTACGCCGCTTAAGCGGCACTTTTAAGGACCTCCGATATCCTCACTCGATCTGCAAAACACAGTACAAGTACCGTTTCACGCTGAGTATTCTGTGAGCCCGTGGTATCGCTTCCGCCGAGCCGGCCCAATTAGTGCGTCAGCATATGCTGCTAAGTCAGATTTTTACATGTAATTTCATCCTGTTTTAAATCAGTTCTACAAAATATTGCTAAATAATTAAACAACAAAATCTTATGTTGTTATTACTTTATTCTATAGCATTACCTTCAGATATTTATAATCTCATCAAAAAAGTTTAAGTGTACTATTTTTTTGAAGCCATATTTAACCTAGTTCTCAAAATCCGTATATCTCTAAATGGACATGGGTACTAACCACGACGTTATTAATACGACATACGTAATTTCGGATGTCGTATGGGGTGCTCATTCAATTGACTGAATTGGTTTAAATTACCTCTAGCAAGTAACTAAAAGCATAACATGAACAACATTGTCCAATTGAAATAATGATAAAGATGTGATAATTACGAACTTTTACATTCTTAATTCAATGTACAGAAAGTCGAAGAATTTGTATTATTTTTTTATTAAAATTTGGCGATTTACCTATGACAAGGGGAAAATTTGTGACGTAAAATGTGAGCCGAAAATTTCCCTAAAACCGATGTATGTAGGTACTTTCTAAAGTAATTTATTTTTGTATAAGGAAATGCAAGCCGTCAATCAATTCCTCAAGGCAGTAGGATTCATTAATATTCTACGAATGTGACATACTGTATTGTGTATAGCATCTTTAAATTTCTCGGTCTTTGATCCCAATCTTAACAGAGGGAAAGTGTAATTTCACCGAAACAAGTGAAACTAAATATAAAAACTATATCTTTTTTATGGTATTGCGTACAATAGAGCAGGTATAGGTATATGTCTCCTAAATGGTAAGAGAACACCGCCGCCCAAGGACAACCGCAACCGCGCCTTAGTCCGCGCTTCGGTTGCGTTGCCTGCTTTTTACGCCGCTTAAGCGGCATATAATTTCACGGGCCTTCGATATTCTCACTCACTCAGCGAAACACAGTACAAGGACCGTTTCACGCTGAGTATTCTGTGCCCGTGATATCACTCCGGACGAGCTTGCCCAACTTGTGCGTCAGCATAAGCTTCAGTATGGCTTTTCTTCGGGTGCGACAATCTTAAGACATTCGCCCGACTTCTATCAAGACCAAATAAATTATAAGTGTTCGGACCGGGTTTCGAACCCTATATCTCTCTATTGGTGGTCTTATAAAAGCACTCCTCAACATTTACGTAATTCTGAAGTTTGTAAGCTTATCTCCTTCAAGTATCATAGTATCGTGTATTTATTTTTAAACAAATAAGGATATATATTTTTTTTATTTTACCTTCTTAACGAAATAGCTATACTGTTTAAGTGACAAATGAAATGAAACTTATATATCTAAGTGGACAATATTTAGGTGCAATTTATTTAGCTAAAAACTTTTGCTGTTTTTCTAAATACAATTAATTTTAATATTATTGCACTTGGATGCAATTATTGCAGCGACAGGAAAACTTGTTACAATTACTATGTTAATGCTTTTGTTGATTTTTATAATAAATGCAAATTTGTTATTGCAAAAATTTATTTTAATTTTAAATTTTCAGTAAAATTATAATTATTAAAAAAGATTATCGTATCTATACAGAAAAACTACTTATTTTCATATTTTGGTATTTGCAATATTATATACATATCACGTCCAAAACGACATAATCACAAAAAAGTCTGTTATACATAGACATAATATGATTGCAAATTTTTCGTAAAGTTATAATTAAACTGTTAGAAACCCCATTTTCATCGATGTTAATTAAAATTCTCACTTCATGTATGCCATAACCTAAATTAGTCAATAGCTGTGTCAATTACCTATAAATACTTTACTGACTTTTAAACTATTAAAAAAACCAGCTATCCAAATTTAATGATTTATTCAGTCCACCTCATTCTTACATTAAATAATTTAAATGTGAATAAATAATATTTTAAATGGCACGAGCAGCGTTTTCTCATTAGCTTAAGAGTATTTGCTATCCTCAAGTCTGAAAAAAATTGATAAATATGTATTAAAATAGAATCTAAAATTCTGTTTGAAATTTGTAAACTGCTTACACGTGTTAGTTACTATGTAAAATTATTGTTCAATATCTGCATAGATTTACACTACATGATTTGTTTGAAAACTTTTGTTATAACATACGGAGACCCTCCGGTTTTTGAAACTTAATCTAACGCACCTGAAATACGGTTGAAATTCATAAATATCATCAAGGACCCGTCGAACACGGCACGTGAGACCACAAGTCGGTTGCTGGCTGCCATATACATACATTGCCCTCTCAAGGAGTTGCTGTGCTGACGTCAATTCCAATACTGAAAATAAATTGCAATGAAAAGCAACACGATACCAATAGCATTTCAATGAGATCTCTATTGCATTATATATTTACAGTTACGTCCACTAAACATGCGTTCATCTTCATCGGTGGTTTCTCCTCCTTTGTCTTTCTTGAAAGATATTAACTTAGGAATGACCAACAACATGCAAACTACTGCTATCATTGTCACGATTTTCTTGAAAATCAGAAATTTGAGCATTAATTTGGCAATTGTCAATATATCCAGTTTTAAAGATAACTTGTCGAGAAAACCTAAGCCAGGCGCAGTGTACGGAATTCCATATGATGGTTTTGGGGGACCGTATATTGGAAAGGGTTTATGAATTGGTGGGCCGTATGATTGTGCGGGAGGTCCGTAAGAAGCAGATGGTGGCCCATAATTTGAAGTTGGAGGACCGTAGTTTGATGCTGGAGGTCCATAAGTATTCGGTGGTGAATTATAAGTGATTTCTGGCTCAAATTTGACGGGAGGGCCATAGCTTGAAGGTGGTAAATAAGAATTAGATGGTCCCGAAGAGCTGAAACTATCGCTGCTCGAGTAAGATGGCGTATAGTCATATCCAGAGAAACTGTCGTCTCGATTGGAAATTTTCTTTTCTCCATCTTTGGCTGTTATTATAACAACACCCTGCTTAGCCTTCTCTGCTTCAATACGGGTTTTTGAATAAGCGTCGAGGTAAGTATCTGTTTTGGAAGCACTCTTAGTACTATTGGAAACGGGGCCTACTATCGCCGAAGCACACGCACTAACGGTGAGCACCAAACAGCACCGTAATAAAACCATTTTGTTATGAGCGAGCTACCGTTTAGAAGTTGTCTCCATCGATCGCGACTGACGAATGACAATCGAGTCGAAGGCCCATTCAGTTTTCACTTTTGACTTACCGTAAAAGAACCTAAATATGATAATGGAACACAATTAAATTCTCCAAGTGACCCGGAGTGCGTTCCGCATCGCTCATGGTAAGTAGGTGCACATGCCATCCAGCGCATACTAATGCGGCTGAAAGGCACGCGCCCGCCCCGACACTAACCTTTCTTGGATGAGTCCCATGCTTTCGACGCATAAAGAAATCCTTAATAGACCTTAATGGACGAGAAAGTCTGAGGTCACGTTCTTATTATCTTGCAAATTTTGAGATCTTCGCGCTTTTGAAGTTTACAATTCGTCATTCAAGAGACCAAATAGAAGCCATTTTCGTCGTTAAACAGCTGCTAACAGAGCAAGTAGGCCTGATACGAATTAAGCGAATGGTTCAAAGAGATTTATAGTTTTACAGCATTATCTAAGACCACGTAACCCATTAAAATTCTATCCAAATAGGCACTTAAACTTTGCAAAAAGAATATATCAAATAGAAATAATCCAAACCCAATGAGACATGTGTCCATCCTATATAGAAATACGGCTCGTCGGTGGCATTAATGCATTTACAATTTGCCGATTTCTACTATTTAAATATATTTTCACTTTGTCATTTATAATCGCGAATATTTAGGGTTTGATTACAATTATTAATAAATATAATAAAATAAGAATTTTCAAAAAATAACAAGATTTTAATAATATGTTTATTCAATAATTTAAAAGTATCAGCATGCTTATTCAATTAAAAGGAATAGAACAATCACGAGGAATATGTCAGCTGGCAAACAAAAAATATTACATTGCAACAGCCAGACGAACACAGCGTTTTTATCTATTTCCAACTGGAGGAGTCAGGGATTTGTAAAAAAGTTCATGTACCATCAGTAAAAAATTTTCATGTATTCATCATTGGATGTTTAAATACCAAAAAAATAGCTACTTTAATCATTCAAAGGCGTTATCCATGGTCAGACAACGTTCTTCGAAGAATTTATGTTTCTTTCTTTTCTTAACACCATCTAACTTTTTGGAGAAAAATGTGTCGATTGCTTTACATTTCACAGATTTTTTCTTACTTGGACCTTCTACTTCTTCAAAGGTGCATGTTCTAGCTTTCTCTTGCAACATAAGTTCAGCCGTGGACCAACTAAATCTAACCAAGAGAGGATAGCCAAATACAGGGTCTATTTGATCTCGTATAAACTTTTTTGTAAGTGGATCTGTAATAAGAAAACTTTGATTTAAAAATGAATACCCTTAATAAGTGAATTTATTAAATTATCAGGTTTTATTTATAAGCCTCAATATTTCTAAAACTATACTTTTAATAATTTAATTATTAAAAATTAAATTATTATTATTTTTAATTATTTTTAAACAAGAATACTATGTTAGTATATAAAATTGTTATTGAAAATTTTATTTATTTAAATTTTTTTATTACTTTGAAGCAAAAAATATCCATTTTTCATAGATATTGCCTGACTTGCAAAAATAATCTGTGAATATTAAAAAAATTGAATTAAATCCTTACCTCCAGGATATCCACTACCAAACTGTGTCTGATCTAGGTCTAAACCTTCACGAAACTGCCATACCTTTAAGGCATGGTCCCTTGTCACTTTAGCTACTATACTTGCTGCTGATACAATAGGATATATAGAATCGGCCTTTTTTGCTACCTAAAAATATGTGTAATATGTGTAATAACAGTCAACAAATCACTCTAAGCACCGGCGGTAAGTAAAGAAATGATCAAACGAAAAAAAAATTGTTTGAAAAAACGAAAAAAGGGAGTTTGTCGTTGAATCGATGGACGTTACATGGAGTTTACACTGTATCAGTTTATTTAATGAATAATTACTTCATCAACTTGTTTAATTTCTGTCAAGTAATATGAAAAACACCAGTATAATGACAATAATAACTGAAACCAATGTAAATGTGTTTTTACTCCATATCTATAAGCTTTAAATTGATTAAAATTTACTTACAATAATTTTTATTCCTGGAAATATTTCAGACAGTCTTACTTGATATTTCTCTGGAGGACCAACAGTATCCACAAAGATCTCTTTTATATTTGCCCCTAATTCTATTATCTTTTTAATCAGATCTGTAGCTGAAGACATTGACACCTGAAAATTTATAAATACATACATCTGATTTACATAAATCTTGTGTTAGTGTGTGTCAAAATTTTCTCACTGATCATTATGAAATTTATAATATAATTTATATATATTAAGATATATAACAATAAGTAAAGTATAGGTAGATATTGCACAGTCAAACTCTGACTTAAGTTGTGGTGAGAGATTGCAACACATTGAATGTTACTATAAAATTAATTTTTACCTCATTTAATGAGTGTTTAGCCCTTCTGTACATAGAATTGGAAATATAATTAGGAGATATAATTTCTGCTGCCCAGCCGACATTTTTGACAGGTTCTTCCTCAGTCAGCATCCTTACAAGTATATCATCTCTTTTTTCTTCAGTGAGTGCCTTAGAGTCTGCACACCCAAGGGTCTTTAATATTTCCCTTTGATTTAGTGGACAATAACTTATTCCATATACCATTGGTCCTGAAGTGTAAGAAATAATTGCAAAGTTTCAACAGCTTATATTATTATATAATAAACCTAAAATACTCATTTTACACTTAAACTTTTTTAGATTTTATTGTAGGGGTATATTTTAAAAAGTACAATTTTTTACTATATCACAAATTATTACCTAAAACTGGGCCACGTCCTGCTTCATCTACTCCCAACATACATGGTTCAGTTTTACAGATTAAAGGTATCTCAGAATAGTTTAAAAGGTTGACCGAATTGTCTTTAGATTTTATGAAGTCTTGTAACTGATTTAATGATTTCATTTTATACTGAAAATAATTTAAATCAAGAAAACATTAATTTGAATATCTTTCTTGTATCCTATTTTTAAATATCATTAATAGAAATCATTTCAATTTCAGTAACCTCTATTATACAATAATCATAATAATAAGGGCTAGGAGTGCCCATGGGCAGAGGACCGCTTAACTTAGGTGAGCCTCCTGAGCGATTGCCACTATTTCTATGAAAAAATCAATATTAGAAAGAACCCAGCAAAACACAATGGGTCTAATGGAGAAGCTCAGAGTCACTCAACGAGCTATGGAGAGGGCAATGCTCAGAGTCTCGCTCGTATTAGTAAGTTGAAGTGGCAATGGACTGGCCACTTCGCTCGACGAACCGACAACCGATGGGGAAGAAAGGTTCTCGAGTTGCCACCTCGTACCGGAAAGCGCAGAGTGGGACGTCCTGCAAGAATATGGAAAGACGATCTCGCGAAGGTCGCGGGTAACCGCTGGATCCAGATCGCTCAAGATCGCAACAAGTGAGCGACATTGGGGGAGGCCTATGTCCAGCAGTGGACTTGAATAGGCTGATGATGAAGCAAAACACCAAAATATTTTTTTTTTAAAGAAATAGTGAAATGAAAGTTTTCATCTAAAATGCCAGACTTAATAGCATTTAGAATTTACTATACAGAAAAAATTTCGAGATCTCGTTATATTTTTGGAGCTCATTTAAACATTTATTAGGTTATATGTTATGTTTCCGAGTTGTTTCTTTGATTGTATTCTGAAGTTTAGAGATATTTTCTATTAATATCTAATAATCTTTCGATTTCCAGTAGTTGTAGCTTACAATACAATATAGAATATTACACATTACTTTTGCGATAATTCTTTTCCGTAAACAATGATGGAATAGTGGTGATGGTGTGGGACATCGATTATTATTATTCCGATTTTCGATTATTAATTGTACTTTACTAATATATACCTATTTTTATCTTTAATTCTTTATAGGTTAATAATGTACATACTAAATATTTACTGATATAAAATTATACTGATATTTAATGTATAATATAAATATTAAAAATGTATTGTCAAGATCGTAACATCTACTTTACTATGTTAAGCAAATGCCTTTAATTTTACTTAAATATATTATTGATAAAATACCACCAGATAAAAAGTAAAGTTTCGAAAGTAACATTTCGAAATATTTCAAGAAATGTGGGTGAAAACTTAAGTAAACTTAGGGTGAGAGCGGTAATATTAATTTTAATATGCGGTCATCTAGAGAAAATGCGCTTGAGGTTGTAGGTAATTGTAAAGAATTGTAGGAAGTTGACAAACAGGAAGTTGTAGCAGAGGAGAGTAAAAAAGAATAATAAAACAAAGAGAAATGAAACGAGTGAAAATATTTTTATTAATAAATTCGAAAAAGGTAGTAATAATGTTATTTAAAGTTACTTAAAAATATTGAACCAAAATAATATAAAAAAGCACGAAAGATTAAACTAAAGAAATTAAATTTTCTATATTC
>DWCF01000759.1:0-38999 GCA_018230265.1 Delias oraia
CACCTAGTTGACAGACAGTTTATACAAATTGTAGCGTTAAGCTTACGCATTTTCATAGTTAATTTATCATTATAATAGAGCTATTTAGTCCATAAACTAGGTACATTATCGTAATATATACACAGATAATGTCGAAACTACAAAATGCATGATGTTCCTATGTATATAAATATTTTTATCGGTTCCTATATGAATATGAATAATTTATAGAACTTGCTGATTATATGTCTGGTTTAATTTTATTACACATATGGTAAGTTATATATTACACACAAAATCATTATTTCATTTATAATCATTCGTAACTTATTTATGTAAGTAAATCAGTGTAGCGTATAAATACTACACACAAAGTTTAAAGACAATAAGAAAAGTTCTTAGAGCATTTCTCCATTCATCATCATCATCACTTCAGCCATAAGACGTCCACTGCTGGGCATAGGCCTCCCCCTTGGACTTCCATGAATACCTATCGGAGGCGACCTGCATCCAGCGTATTCCTGCATTCAACCGTCTCCAAATCCAATTTTTACGTACTTTCCCATGGATACATGTAACCGATATGGCCGCCATACTAATTGTATGAGACCTAGTGCATAAGCATAAAACGGCCTTAGATTAGTCTAGGATCGAGATAACAATATTATTTAGTTGTTTACATGGCCTTACCAATAGTCTAGGTAGCAATTATATTTAGTTGTAAACTATTAACATATAAACATCAAATTAATAATATAAGACAACATTATAATATGTACTTACAAACTTGGTGCTTTAAGTACTAATTTTAGTATCGGCACCTCAACATAGAAGGTACAATAGTAAAAACCCGTGGCTTTTCAACATAATTTCCGTACAAAAAAGCGCAGTTCGACCGCAAACACTTTCACCACATTCTTACTGGTTGTATAACGAATATTACAAAGCCTCACAATATCTCCAGTTGAAAGACTGTAAAAACCGCGTGACCAGATGTTGCGTTACCTAACTATTAGCTCACAGACTCTTCTTAAACGTTTGTATGAAAATCGACAAATGTTTCAATGTTTTTATAAGAAACATTTCAAAACAAAGCAATCCCCGATTAGTTTGAACTATCTTTTATATGATTAGTTTGAACTATCTTTTATATGGAATTTTTGCTTTACGAATGAACTATAAATTTCAATACAATCGATTTTTTTAAGGCATTTTGTGCCGCGAACCACCTAACCAAACAAAGAGCGTATCCTCTTTGTTTGAAGGTATAGACCTAAAAGCCCGGCATCACACCTGCTGCTAACTAGAGGCTGGAGGTGTCTATGGGCGGAGAACCGCTTATCCATTTTTTCATCAACAAAAAAAAACTACAAAAATTACACGAATCTCATAACCTGTTATCAAAAAAACCTCGTGTTGTAAAAAAAAATCTCATAAATCAACACATCATATACAAAAAGAAACTTATCTAATCTACAGATTATACAGCGTTTACAAAACAAAATCTAAAATAGATTAAATGCGATTATTGTCAATTTGGATTTGTGAATGATTTCACAGACTTTCCATTCAACAATTGTTGCATTTGTGCAAATAATTGTAACTTTATCATATTTTTACCTTTAGATCATACATATATCTGTTCACAGATAGCACAGAATATATTACATATTATTCAGTGTTAATTTGTATGACTCTAATTAGTTTTGGTTAGTATTGAATGAAATTCGATTGGCCGCAACGAAGACAAGAGCTATGATATTTCATAGCGAAATAGTAATTTGAATAGATGACCACAAGCACGCTTTTCACTCTCCATTAATCCCACAAGAAATATAAGCATCTGTTGTGTTTTTTTCAACGTATTACATAAGCAATATTACAGTGCAATTCGAGAACGCAATATTTGACGCAATTCGACTTTTCAGTTTATTATAGACTTTCAACAGCTTTCAAACATCCCTTAGCCACGTAGTCTATAATTTCTATAGGGGAAAGTATTCCTTTTCTGCAATAAAAATGATAATGTGCAGGGCAACGACCGAAAGTACTATCAGAAACAAAAATCTCCACACTGCACTAACAACCCTAAATGTAAACGCGGCGACAAGCACAACACCCTCCCAGATTTCCGGGAAAAACCACCCCCTTCCGACGCGAGATATTACGCCGTTGTTGATATTACATAGTACACCATGTACTACGGCTTAGTTTTAATAGCTCACTACTAAATAGTTTTAACACTATTTTAATAGTTTTATTATAAAAGACAAATCCGAACTGAATAACAAAGTGTTAAAGTGTTACGTATGTAAATGTATTCTCATTTAATAGTCTTTATTCTCATATAATAAAATACATCACACTTATTAATTTGTTTAAGTTTACAACCAGCTCAAGAACGCACCCAAATTTGAGAAGAAAATACAACAAACTCGTTCATATTAGCATGATTTACTGATCATGTTAACAAACTAAAATATATCTGAATTGCATCAGATCATTCCACTGCGCAGGAATAATTCAAATAATCAAATAATAGGCTTCACATTATACGCTAATATTAGATTTCAATTCATACTGTGGCACACTGATTACTTCGCCTGGAATTCAGACACGTTGCGAAACTTAAACATGTTATCTTTTATCTGATCTACTACACTACATATATATTCAGATCCCAAAAACATTATAATCTATTTATTAACCATTTAGCTTATCAGTAAAACTATATTTAATTGGTACGCAACCGAAGAGAAACACAGAAGGCACGGACAAAGACATTATAGCTAAGCTAAGAAGCAATGGTCTAGAACAGGAAAACAGACATGTTTCGAAGAAACTAACATATGATATATAGGTACATCTGAACGAACAGATATAACAGTGTTTAATAAAATGCAATTAAATTAAATGCGTATATAAAATAAAAGATGGCTAAATAAAATTCTAAATATTAGAAATCTAACAATATAAGAACTTTTACCAAAATAATATAAAACCTACACAGAGCGTAGATTATACCTATTCATATTTAATATGTGTATATTAAATATATGTATATACCATTAGAGACAAAGCCTCAATTTTTCCCTACGCATCTATCGATCAAACACCCTACACAAGACCACCCGTGTTCCATTGTTTTACCCCCTAACCTAAATGAGAGAGTCCATTAATGAGACCCCGATAATAAACTGCACTTTTGCGATCCTGGAGTACGCCCTATTGCCATTTTATTGAGGAAAAAGGGGAAACAAGTGTCCAATCGATAACTCCGCAGTGAAAATGATACTGTGCAGAGATAACATTTCAGCTTTATTTTACCGACCTGTTTTTGAGTGGGTTATATAACACAAGGAATTTGAAAGCCGACAACGCATCCACAAACCCACAATGGCCAGAGGTATCCATGTCCGAAGGACCACTTAGCCTAGGTAAGCTTCCTGCTGGTGTGCCTGTCGTTTTTCATAAAAAAAGCAGAAAAAAAAAATACATCTTGTTGTTGCACAAAATCTATATGCATAGCACATTTACATGGATACTCGTTCAAGCATTTTCTTGTTCAAAATAAAGACCGTACAGACAGAACCAAGGCTGAGCCTTTAATTCACCCGACCCAGAACCCGGTTGACCTATAAACACGAATTCACAGATCGATACCAGATGCATCCGGCTGCCACCACCCAACTGATCTGGCACACCTGACGCTCAGTTCAACAAACCCGTCGCGATAAAATCCGGGGCCAAATAGAATTTTCGTGGTCTTTCAATAACATAGCAATGTTATTATCATAGCGACATTGGATAATAAACCTACTTAACCTGCCAAAATTGACTATGACTGCTTGCCGGGTCGTCCGAAGTGATAGCACGGGCTCACAGATTAATAGCGTGAAACAGTACTTCACTGAGTTCGCTGAGTGAATTTATTAATCGGAGACCCATAAAACAACTGTTAATGCGTCGTAAATAGTCGGCAACACAACTAAAACAGTTGCGCATGTGCGGCAGTGACCTCTTACCATATAAAGACTCGCCTGCTGCTATCGCCCGGTATATGATAACAAACAAAACAATGACGTATTAATAGAGAAAATTACACTCGAGACTGAAACTTGTCATTTTCATAATAATTTAGCACTACCGCTATCTGGCTTAAGAGATTCTTTAAAGACATGCCGTCTCATAAGATTTCCATTCGCACATTAACTTACAATTATTGTAGACATATTGACTTTTAAATATTAACTTAATCCGAAGAAAATACATAACTGTCACATTCAAATAGCATATAAATAGTATCTGGGGTGGGTTTTATTACATATATATGTAAATGTTTACACCTATTGATGTAGAATGTAATCGTGTTGGCTATCGTTGGGGCGTGTCGGTTATTATTAACTCGGACACAACAGGTAGAATGGACAGACCTGATAAGGGCGCGCATTCACCTCTCTTGGCTTGCAGCCATCGTTCGCATCTCGACGAACTGTTCCAACCGTTGTGCTAATATATAATTTAAAATGTTTAACCATTGTGCTAATATATAAATCAAAATAGCATCGCGCATGAAGCAACGCGTGTATGTGTCGGTATGAGAAACGCTAAAAGCCGGCGCTCGGCGACTTATGGTTGTAACCGAGCGCTACTACCCCTTTCTTAAATTACCTTTGTAATTTTTTATTGTTGTTTTTAAGCTGTATTTGTATGTTTTAAATAAAGTGTGGGCCTAAAATATTGCAAATCTAAGGGCGTTAGTGCAATCATTCTTATTAGTGCTGCCCAAATTCAGTCTTGTCTTCACTTGCACAAATGCAACGTCCAGACTGACTGTGTACGACTTGAGCAAGAACAAGAACAAGCATGGAAGATTCTTGCGTCTTACTGCTATTTTTTGCAGTGATTTTTGGAATTTCTCATGAAACCTTTAGACATTTATAAACCTGGTTGGTCTTTATTATGGCTATGCTAATTGCAACTAACTCTTGCTGCAAGAACAAGACTGGGAGAGCAATATCAAGACCAAGACCAATACCAGGGGCATTGGCGCAAGACCAGATATGGGTAAGTAGACCCTAACCAGTCTAATATTTATGTTTTCACAAAATAAGATTGTTTTAATAATTTATACTTACCTGTGAGCAATGCCAACATGAAACACGCAATTGACTTTATTAATAAATTCACAAAAGAACAAATAAGCGTAACATCGAAGCCTCCATTGTTTCGGAGGCAATTTCACCAATTACCACACAATACAATGCCTCTTTCATATGACGCCCGGTTATTGACGTATGTATTAACGCATTACATTAATATCCATAAGAAATACCTTATAGAAATAATATGATCAACTATTTCATACAAGAAGGCGTCGCATACAGTACGTATACAGTAATAAGTAGTAACAGAAGATAATTGTATAATTTAATAATTACGTCTGAACAAATACACGCGTAGATCAGAGGCACACATACATACAAACAGTCTGATATAGTGCTAAACTAGGCTGGCAAAAAATCACGGGCGAACGAACACGCTACGAAATGTTGCCAAATCCAAATATTATTAAAAACGAGAAAGTTACGAATGGACGGATGGATAGGTAGATGTTTGTTGCTCTGTCACGCAAAAACTATAGATCCGATTTAAAGAATCATCATCAATCAGGATTAATTCATGACTATGATTTATAATGATATTGTGGACATATATTGCCAAAATATAGTAAAAAAGTCACGTAAGCCGAGCGTGGTTAATGGCGTACCCGGCAGGGCGACGTCTGCCGTGTCCGCTAATCTCGGAAAAGAAATTTTATACCAATATTATAATTCAAATAATAATTTAAACAAAAGTATCTCAGCTAAACTCACAGAGAACTCAGCGTAAAACGGTATCTGTACTGTGTTTCACAGAGTGAGGATATCGGAGGCCCTTAAAATGCCACTTAAGTGGCGTAAAAAGCCGGCCACAGAACTAAAGCACAGACTGTGGCGCGGTTGTCCATGGACGGCGGTGTTCTCTTAACGTACAGGAGACCCATCTGCTCCGTTGTGCGCTATACTATAAAAAAATTCTTTAGAGTAATCAAATACATGGCCACTTATGAACATTATTTAATTTAATCTTAAGTATAGACTGTACACGAATTTTCCCAAATCTGAGAATAGCCAAGTAACTTAGTCGGTTTATCATTTTTTTCTGATCATGTTTACAAATGTACATTTTAAATTGGATCAGATATCCAAAGGCAAATATCAATCAAATAAACAACATTACTATGATAGATAACCTTATATACAATATCCTCACTTGACTGTTATCTTACGGAAATCGTTGTAGAAAATATCAGTTCTACTTATCGCTAAGCCCACTTACCGCCTTAGTTTATTGATTTGTAACGCAAGAAGGTGAGGTTTCAAGCCACATCGACTGTAAGAAGTCGTGTGATAGTTTATGACATACCTGTAATGAAGAAAAACAATAAATAATTTACTATATTGTTGCATATACACAGGGACTTGAAGAATTTATTTCTATGATAGAATATTTACAGTGCGAATTACGATATGTAAAAAAACATTTCAAGTTCCCACCTCGTTCGTTTAGTTTAGGGTAACGTTTAGATCGCTTGAAAATTGGCTGAGAATTGAAAACTATATGTATTTTTTACTATATAACAACAATGTTTTCTACGTAGCATGGAAACAGGCGACATCCAAAAATTTGTAAATATAGATGAATGGATGGATGTTTGTTTTTTTATTCTATAGCAGACAACGGAGCAAGTGGGTCTCCTCTGTGGTAAGAGAACACCGCCGCTTATGAACAACCGCGCTACATTCAGCGCATAGGTTGTGTTGCAGGCTGTTTACGCCACTTAAGCGGCATTTTTAAGAGCCTCCGACATCCTCACTCAGCGAAACACAGTACAAGTACCGTTCCACGCAGAGCTGTGAGCCCGTGGTATCCCTTCGGACGAGCCGGCCCAATCAGTGCATCAGCATATGCTTTAGCAAGGCTCTCCCACGGGTGATTGTTACTCTTTCATGTAAAAGCTACAGAATGAATTAATAGAAACTTTACAATTGTATTGATCTTACATCAGAATAACACATAGGTTTTGATGTATACTGATATAGTATAGATTAGCCAAAATATAGTAAAATATGTCACGTAAGTCGGACACGCTAGGTGACGTCCCGGTCAGGACGACGTCTGCTGAGTAGTGCTGGGCCCACTGGTTTATTTATAAAGGTGAAGGAAAATACAACAAATCTTTTTGCATATAGAATCACTATAAAACACCCAAGAAAGAATCAGAGAACTAAAGCTACATTTTCCTTATTGTGTAAATTATTATACATATAATAATTTTAGTTCCACATCCATCATTGATGGTTAATTAATAATGTTAATGTTATAATAATATCAGATTAATCATGTTAATCTATTATTCTCACGGGACTTGTAGGTATGAACATGCTGTATGGACATCTGTCCATGTATACATGTGGCATGTATAATCTATATCTCTAGAGTATAATCTTATAATTATAAATGACCTACATCTGTTAAACATATCTTCCTAAATTTGACAATTTAAACCTTACTCCGATACCATAAACAAAGAATACCACTTCAATACTATAATTGTTATCTATTACAATGTTTATATATTGAAATGTCAATGTTAGTAGTTATCAGTTAGAATAATGGGTTCGTTAGACTGCTTACCGTGACGAGATAACCCTTGCACGCTCATTAATTATAATTAAAATACGCTGCTCATAGATTCCAATCTTTCTACAAATAAATCTAATTACTTTATTGCAAGATTAGTTTACAACTAATGCCCGATATACAATATCAAAAGAAGTAGACGCTCCGTAAGATTTCGCTGCACATTTCAAAGAAACGCTTTATTGAACGGAGAGATTATCCCAACAGACGAAATTCGATCGAATTACATAGAGATTACGTCTTACTAAAAAATAATTCAATTCTTAAAAGAGAGAAATAAAAAGTTTGAATTTTTTTAAAGAATGAGATATCCCCAAATATAATTTGAAACAAATATGATTTCAATATTTATTAATACATATATAACGAATTAAGTTTTCTCTCGTTATAACAAATAATATTTCACGCCAGCGTAACAGATAATAACAGACATTAATTATTTATTAGTTTAATTTTACAACATCTAATTTAGAAAAATTTACAATCCTGATGATAACATATCGAGAAACTAAGTATCTAATGATTAAATTAGTAATAATATATAATAAAGTATATAGCAAATGTAGATGCAAAAAACATTAAGGAATTTTATTACCGGGCGAGATGTTTCCCAGAAGGCTCTTTTATGATAAATGAGGTCGTGTTCGTAAGCACGCCATCTCTACCGGAAGCACTCAGACTTAATTTGAAACCGGAATTAGCGGAATTTCATTAGAAACTTACGTCACGATAATAATTATATTCGAATATCTATAAAAAATTGTACTTTTACTGTGTTTAGTAGAGTGGATGAGGATGTCTGAGGCCCTTAAAAGAGCCGCTTAAGCGGCGTAAAAACCCCACAACACAACCAATGGCGCGGTTGTTCATAGGCGGCGGTATTCTCTTGCCATATAGCAGACCCGCCTGCTCTGTTGTCCGCTATAGTATAAAAAAATCTATAGTAAAAACCTTTACCGAACAGAAACTGAGATTTTTATATATTTCCAAGTAATTTGCACAATTCCCATATTTTTGTAAATAAAATTTCTAAAATAAAATTAAACCTCTCAAAGTATAGCATAAAAATATCTAAGAATACTGGCATCTGTGAGTATATCACATTAAAACAGGCATAATGAAGCCTAGAGCTTCAATTACATTATTTTTATCTGTCTATTTTAAACAGCAATATGACGTAACTGCCCAAAACTGTGCAATAAACCGCTAACCGCGTTATTTATACGATTAGGCCTGTCATACACACAGGTACATGAGGATGTTACAATTACTGTGCCTACTTCAATTATGTAACGCAATTTGGGGGTCTCGTTAAACGTTACGAAACATTACAGATTTGGGAGGGGTCTATTACGGTGTGTTACGTAATATTATTCCTTTTTATTAAAAAAAATAGGGTATTTAAACTCAGTAAAACGTTACGACGCGATACTTGGTGAGAAAAAGGGTCAAAAATCTTCAGAATTTGCGTTACACAATAGTGAAACGCTCCATAAGTGAGAAAAGCTATAAAGCTCAATTCCTTAGTAGTCAATTCATTCACGAGTGACCCTTTAAAGAGAATGATTTATAGTCCAAAGACAAATAGAGAAAGCACAAAAATCCACACATTTATATAAATTAAAATACATAGGTTAACCTCAGCATCGTATAGAAAGCCCTTTATCACGTGGAATGCCATTACGGTACCATCTGGCAGACATTTTTCACAGTTGAGAGTTATCAGTCAAGTCAAAACATTTATTCAATTTATTCGGACACTGGGTTAGGTTGAGTAACGGCATTCTCTACAATTACTATCAGTGCTTTTAGTAAAGTTATATGAAATGTTTCGGTGTAACTGGCTTACAAGGTATGAAAATCAATTACAAAAGAATTTATGAGTAACCCCACTATCTTAGCATCAATACAAAAAAAAATCAAGTCGTTTCTTTTGTCCATAGTTTGAGTCACGAACAAATAATCTTATTGGACTTTTTCTTCAAAATTAAGTACAAAATAATTATTGTTCTTAAATCGTTAAATCTTCCTGCTTCAACCAGCTTCCAATGTAAAAATGAAAGATCATTCGTCTACACACTACCATATCAATTAGCACATCCAAAAACTATATAATATGACTTACCTATGTATTTAATATGACAATAACCCGAGCAATCAAGAATATAATCTGATATCAACTGTAAAATTTGTTCGTGTTTTGATAGCATTGTTGAGCGTGTCGCGAAACGATAGGCGCTTCGTCATAACATTTCCATGAAACATAAAAACTGCGAAATAATGAGAAAGAAAACTAAGGCTTTTTACACCGCCATTGTTAAACCTATTGATTCGTCATGTTTGAGTCAGCTTTGTGCGAAACTTTGTTTTTAATTCTAAAGAAAATCTCATAATTATTTAGCTTTAATACGAGAGGTCTTGTAAGCTACCGTGAAGTTTGTGGTACTGGGTTCGAACTTGTTGTAAATTAAAATAATCATTGATCAGACATGTCATTTTTAAATATACCATAGGACGTAATTTTGGTGAAGTTCAGATTTGTGTTGTCTATTACTACCACCACGATAAAACTGACCATTTTAATAAAAACCATGTTTTAATCTAATCTATGTGGCTCTCATTAAGGCGCGCCGTGTACCGCGCTATCATTAGAACAAAACAAATATTATGGCATAATAAAGCCGCGGCAAAAACTACTTAACCATCTCCTCAACGCAAAACTAGTATTACGTCGCTTTATTGTCACTAGAAAAAAATATAAAAAAAATATCCATTCAGCTAGTTTCAAGAGTAATTAACAAGAGTTCTGTCTACATGGAACAACATTTTTTTCCCAACAGGTTTCGCATTATAAAGTGGAAGGACTGCAGCGCATCCCTCATTAAATATAGTCATTTGACTTTAAAATTGAGCGTCTAGCGGCAGGTTTTATTGCATTAATATTAATTACAGTGGTTTCGTCGACATTTTCATCTCTCTGGGGACATAGAGCCGCAGTATTACTTCATAGAGAATAATCACACTTAAAATCAGTCTTTGTTGCGTGTCTTTCATTAAAATTCAGTAGATAATGTTTCAATATCATTTTAAACACCATTAAAGTATACAATTTATCTGCAATTGCATACAAATATATCTCTATAAATAATTTATGTGAAAATAGGGCATAGGGATTGTACGTGATTACTATGGGTTTTACGGCAGCATTAAAAATATCCTAATATAAATAATTTGGATACCAAACTTAATAACGCAATGACTATATAATAATTACCAAAAAGTTCACTAAAAAGATTATAAAGTCAAACACGCATGTAATGTGAATGTTAATCAATTTGTCTTGAATCGTATTAATTAAGTATTTTTGCACACAACGTTATGTAAGTAAGATGCTTAGATTTTGTTCTTTTTACTATTGAGCAAAATCTGTACTATAAGGATATTTAAACAACGACACCGGACTGTGAGTTACGTCGTTTGCGTCATCTAATGACAAAATTACATACCTCGCGTTCATGTACCTAGATCTAATACAAAATAAATCCTTAATATCTGTACGTGGGAGAGACAATTCCTAACAGATTGTTACAAGCCACAGAGAGCCACTACAGAGATCTTCGCCGTCCATGGAAAACCGTCCACAATCCGCGCTTTGGTAGTTAGCGGCTTTTTACGCCGCTTGAGCCGTCTATTTTCACAGGCCTTCCGAATCCTCATTTACCCAGCGAAACACAGTAGAGGTACTGTTTCACGCAGCCATGCCATCATTTCGGAGGAGCCAGCGCAATTAATTCATCAGCACATCCTTCAGCATGGCTCTACCGCTGATTAATCTCTATCGTCCTACAACTTTTTATATATGTCGCAGACATCTAGTTGAATCCGCTATTTGATCGAACGACTAGCGTGTTCATTGAATGACGACATTTAGTTGAATGACTAAAGGGCGTTCAACGTCTTGACTGAACGTCATTTAGCGTAGTCGCTGAATGAGATATAAGGCCGAAAGATATTTAGTTTAGGCTAAGTTTGGTTAGGAATAGTTAAATCCATGCTGTCACACTATTCTATTATGAAAAGGTCACATTTAAATAAAATAAATAAAAAAATATCAACACAGTGCTATCAGTTATGCGAGCTGTTTGACGCCATATTGTTTTGGTGACTACTAACGCCGCAGTGGGAAGAAAAGGAACTAAATTTTTGAACTGATTTTATGTCCGCTCTATTCAAAGGGCTCTATGCTACAAACCGCTACTTGGACGTTGAGTAACGCTCGTTCATTCTAGTCATTCAACTAAATGTCGTCTTTCAATGAACGCGGTAGTCATTCAATCAAATAGCGGATTCAAGCAGATAAGTGCGACATATACAACAGTAGGTAATTCTATAACACATTTTTTAATATTCAAAACTAAATAAAGTTCTAACAAGTGATAATTGTATGAGAAAACAAAATAATATTGCACGGTAATTACATCTATTTTAGTAGTCGCATCGGTGATGTCATGAACCCGAGTTCTGCTTTCGCGGTCAATTTATGGCCCGGCCCGTAATTGCAGCAGGTTTTCGGCGTTGCTCTAGGGACCGGTCCGGGCCGCATTAACATACGGTGATGTCACCCACCCGATGGCACGTCGCTTATACGTACGTTAAGAAAAGAGTATCCAATTGAATTTATTCGCATAGCTATTATTAAAATTTCAACTTCTATTGATACAATTTATCTATACACGGTACGTCATTTTATGTAGGGTTAGGATGAAATGGCGTGATTCGTACGTACGTGCGTTAGGCTGTAAAAAGGTAGGTACTTAACGAAACATACTGAAATGATCATATCTGAGCCATAACGTACCTCATAATCGCAGCTGGCTTTACGAACCCATTTATTTATGTTTATTTAAAAAACACAATCATATACGAGTATAGAATCAGACACAGAGTACACCAGAAAAAGTATTATACACGCATTATAGTACAATTAAAGCCAACGGCAAAATTTTACCACTTATCAGTGTATCAAATTGTAGAATATTATCAAATAAGAACCCTAGTCAAAATGCTAGGTGATCCAAAAAGTCGGCAGCATAAAAGCTTCAATAAATTCAGCCGTTTCAGTTTAGTTGTATATAAGATGCGGAGCCAAGAAGTCGCCATAAAACAGAGTAGTCAATGCCCAAGTACTTAGTCTAGACGCAAGTAAACATTGTGCAGACGGAAACAGAGACATAATGGCTGTTATACTGCCGATTTTTATCGCTCTACTGAGAGACCATTATGTCACTAGCCCACAGTCTACGAGTAACATTGTATAGATGATTAAAAGTTAAATTTAACAAAAATAATATCTGTGGTAAGACCGCGTCAGTACAAAGAAGCCAGTACGACAATACTCTAATTTCATATGTAAAGACCTTATAATAAATTTGTAACTCCTATTTTATTTATAATACATTTACTTTATAAAACTACATATTTTTATAGGCATCCAAGCTATAAATTAGCTATTCGAACCAGCTTAAGCTGTAACAGTAATTACATGTATTCGAGACACTTGCTAAAATACATTTCTCGTAAAATATTAAGCTTAGCAGCCGGAGGATGGAGCCGGGCGGTTCACAAACTGCTCAATACAAGACTGGAAATAGTTGGGCGTATTCAACAACTGCCGAAGTTCTTATTACTTTCTTTTGTTATGCGAAAAGATTTAATGCTCTCTCGGGTGCGGGCATTAAAACCTATAAGAATACAGATTCCGTGCAATACTTTATATTAAAAACAGCATTAATATTATTATTTCTTCGTACTTTAATTTATGTGTTAATACAAAACATTTATATTATTATATTTGTGTTTGTGTATGTATACGGGGCGCTAAAAACCAGTGCTCGGCCACTTGTCGTGGCATAATGCCGAGCATTACCCTTTTTAAAACTTACTTTATAATTTTTGTGTATTTATGTTTAAGTATGTAATCAATAATCTATGAATTTGCTATCTTGAATGTTGAGAGCGGGAGTATCCGTGGGAGAGCCATACTGAAGCATATGCGGACGCACTAATTGGGCTGGCTCGTCCGACTCAGCGTGAAACGGTACTTGTACTGTGTTTCGCAGAGTGAGTGACAATATCGGAGCCCCTTAAAAGTGCCGCGTAATAAGCCGGTAGCAGTACCAATGGGCAGACTATGTCGTGGTTGTTCATGGGCGGTGGTGATCTCTTACCATATAGAATAAAAAATATAAAATATGAATATGTGGATAAATTGGTTATGAGATATTTCTAGATAAATGTATTGACAGTACATCATATCAGTGAATATTTTAATTGTATTGTAGTAACGCATTTCTGAAATAAACTACAGTCAATCAATTCAGTAACGAAAGCATGTAAGTACATATTGCAACATCGACGTGTGCGTGGTTGGTAAATTTTATAAACTTTAAAACTGCTTAAAACAGTTAATGGTCGAGTAGATTGTGTCGAATTGCCACCGATCGGCCGCCGATTAAGCTCAACGACGGGTCAACGGCACGCCGTAATTGTTTGAATCTCTTAATATTCCTACAATGCAAATAAGAAAGCGGCCAATAATATCGAATACTTGCCTGATAATTAAGTACGCTATATCTGACCGTAAAAGTCTAACGTAATCTCATTTACCTACTTAAGATTTTATATACGAGTTGAAATACTTTTTGTATGAGTTGAAATCTTTTCACATATTCCTAATTCATACTATATAATATAATATAATCAAACGTATGAAAAACAGATGCTGACCGATTCTCTGACCTGCACATAAAATTTTATACCGGTTGATTTTCCAAGGAATTTGGCAACAAACATCGTGACACGAGTAATTGATATTAGATATTGTAGACAATACAAAAATAGTATAACAAATATTCACTGCATTATGATTCAGCACAGATCTCAAGTTTAGCTCTTGACACGATAGTAATTAGGGTCCGCTATAGTCACGCTTGGGTTTGTTTTATTCACATAGTTAGGGCAATGTTTTCACGAGAATCACAGATTGCGACAAACCATGTATATACAATAATAATCCCACGTAAAATACAGTGTTGAATCAAATTAAATAATGAATCCATGTAATATAATATAAAAATACAATAAAGTAATCCTAGAGATAGTCCATTTCCGTTAACCGTGATATCATTCAAAGTATAGTGCCTATTTAACATAATTACATTACAGTGTAAACTCTATATAACGACACTGAAGGAACTGTTCATTTTATAGCGTTATAAAGAGTTGTCGTTAAATGGAGAGAAGAAAAGGTGGATCGAAGACAAGCTAAACCAACTAAAGCCAATTGATTTCGACACTTTAGGGAGTTTATTGTTAAATCGAGGGACGTTACATGGGGTCTACACTGTATTATTATCTAACAATTGGATATAGTTCAGTTATTGTTACCTAACTATTTGATATAACACAACTAGTATTCACTAATTGTTTGATATACTTCATTTATTATTGCCTAACTATATGATCTAATTCAATTATTTATTGCCTACATTTATATCTCGGACTTCTTATGTCAGCGAAAGGCATTCTTAGGCATTTTAATAATAAAAATCACATCTTTATTGGTCGGCATTATTTGTACTTTTCACTTCCGCTTATAATAGACGGAATAGGTACTTGGGTGTTCACTAAAAGCGTTGAATTCTGTGTAGTTAATGGTACCGGAAACGATGCAAATGTACAGGAAATGGAATGGAAAAAATGAATAGTTTTCAATCGTAGCACGATAATATTTGTCAAGGCTTCTCGTGCAATGATGCCATTCGTAATGCAACTGAGTCATAGTGAGCTAATATTATGGTCCAGAGGTTATCGGCAACTTCGTTTAGGGTCTCACTGTACTCTATTTTTGTCGCATGACGCTACGTGACCTCACGCCATTGGAGTAACGATGACATATAACTGTTTCGTGCTTTTATTACAACAGTATAAATGTCTATGAAAATACGGTAGAGTAAAAAGTTTTTACAAACGTTTAATTATAGTTTAACAAGCTTCTATATTTTTCAGTTAGTTCATATACTGAACAGTTATTTACGTTACCTATGTACGGATGCCACAGCTAATATAATAAGAAATAAATTATCTATTTAAAGGTTATTATGAACAAACTTTCACGAGTGAGGAAACACGTTATTTCGGTATAAACTATCGTTGCGAATATAATAATACTAGAAAATGTTATCGGTCACTTTAATAATCTATGTACATACAATGCAGAGCATTAATTTAAAATCATATTTCAAATTTTGAACATAGGATCAAATCTGTTGCACAGAACTGCAAAACTAGTCACACGACCCCGCCTAATTCTTCTTGAGCAACAAGAACGTGAATTACACTACAGACATAGTGTTAATCATAATTTGGGATGCCCACGCGCATAGACTTGACTGTGCGTAGGCGTTCAGTCGGCCTTCTTTTATAATGACTTCTTCCTTCATAAAGATTGACGAGTAACTACGCGTCTATTATATGCCAGCAATGAATACAATTCTTAAAATGGGCTTCATATAGTTAAATTTACAGACACGCACAATTGGCAACTAATATCCAGATTATACTTAAACAATACATTTATTTGTTAATCTGTACTGTGCAAATTACATTTTTCCTATTTCACCATAAATACCACATGGTCTATACTCTATAGCAACTCTTTACGACCTCGTTCGAAGTCAGACTTGCTTATAAACGTACTTTTTATTGTTTAACCAATTTTTATATTCAAATTTAGTTCAATAAAATGAAGAAATTCGACGCAAAGTCACGGACGAGAGCCAGTTCCAGAAACACGTTAGTCTACGAGTCTAGATCGTCTAGGTTACGCCTACATGCGTTAAGTACAATGACCTAAGAAGATTTGCTTCCTACTTCTGGTAACTTTAGTAATTGTATTATTTATAGTACCTATGTAAACTCTAAACCCGTGGGAGAGCCATGCTGACGCCCTAATTGGGCCGGCTCGTCCGAAGTGATACCACGGGCTCACAGAATACGTAGTGTAAAATTGTACTTGAACTATGTTTCGCTAAATGAGTTTCCCTATCGGAGAATAAAATAAAATATTGATGTTCCACAACCGGGCATGGGCGTTGGCGTTCTCTTACCATATAGGAGACGCACCTTCTCCGTTGTCTTCTATACTAAAAAAAACCTATGATTAAAGAAATTACTAATTAAAAAATGGTTGTAGGTATAGCTCGCTTTATGAATATAAGGAGTTCCTTTTCACGATTCTTACTATATAGCTTCTATTAGGTAGTTAGACAATTATGTAATTACATTAGGAAGTAAGCAAAATCTTATACAACCATTAATTTTTATTATTCACTTACTATAGGGCAGTAAGATTCAATCTGTGCATATCCAATGCTGAAGTATATAATCCCCAATGATCGATATCTCGGCAGCGGTTGATATTCATGAGCCTCCATAGAAGGTGCGTCGACAGTACCAAGAATCAATTGACTAAATCAATTATCAGCAAGTTGACAGCGTTGAAAGACATTTCCTTACTCGATTTGGTCTTATATGAAAGCTAACGGACTCGTCTGCAGTCGTTAATAGAGGGTCAAATATTACTTAAACAGTTACTACTTTCAATTTAGTATATAACCATGAGCAATTTGTGATACTAATTGTTATTAAGAAAGACAAGAGAACATTACTTCTTTTTAATTCTTAGAACTGCAATGTGCTCTCAAATTTAGATAAAAGAGAGCAATCGCATAACAAGCACTTTCAACAATCGAAAAACGAGCCATGTTGTTAACTTTTCTCCCAAAACCTGACCAACACAAAAAGTACAATACGAAAATGGCTCACAATCAAAAGTTCGACAAAAACTCGTCGATCCTTTTCTGTAGGAACAGGTTTCAGACATTACTTAAGGGTGCACATAAAATTTCTTATTTCAGCGACCATCTGCGTCAACTGTATAATCACTAAACAGAGAGTTACTGATAGAGAAAACGCTTAGCGGAACAAGATATCAATTATTCAACTAATTTCAATTAACGGTAAAATTAAAACCATTAAGAGTTTTATTGGCTTCTAATTTGTCGGTAATAGAGTTAGAAATTTGATACAACAATCAGAGTCGGAGTTGTTAACAAGAATAGCATGTGTATACGAAATAAATAAAAGTTACAAAATTTGTCCTTATTATATAAGCACATCGAGGCACTGCCGACCTTACTATCCGGTTTCTTACAATAACATCAAATTAGCGTTATTATAAGGGGAGGCTAACATACCTACAACATCTGGATCGAGAGCTCAAAACTTGATATTAAATCATTTAATATAATAATAGGTAGCCATAAAATTTAGCACCGCAATGATTTGAAATCCTGGTCGATAGCTTTTTTATTATTATTGGAAGATAAAGTATTTTGAAATGCATTAAATTATAATACTTATTGCATTTGACGTTGTGCCAGGACATAACGAATGCATCCGAGATATAAAAACATTCACTAAATTATTTGCTCTGAGTCAACGTTTCTCGTTATGTTACTTCCATGGAATTGTTTTTCATTTCGCAACGGACGCGGTGTAGCGTTTTCGAGTCTTATTATAATATATGAAAACTTAGTATATGAAAACTTGAAAAAATACTGAAATACCTCACTAATATAATAAATACGAAAGCTTGTTTAGATGGACGCGGAAACTGCTGAACGCATATAAATTAAACATTGCAATAACAAATACAAATGTAATTATAATATATAATTATATTGTTTAAATCACAAAAAATGTATTAGAAAGTCACGTGAGTCGGACCCGGTAGATGGCGTACCGGTAAAGAAGAAAAAAATTGTCATAGGTATTAGAAGTTTCAATTTTAAAATACCGGTGGTTTTTAACAATCCTGTCTCAATTTATTCGGATCGCTGATATACAAATGAATATTTTTAAAAGATACATACCTATATCATCAAGTTAGTTGTAATTCGTAACTCAATTTAAATTGTAGATAAGTATCTATTTTTCGTGTAAATTCATGTAACAAAAAACAATCGCCATCAATTTATCAAGGCACATATATCTTGACTCGGAAATTGTTTCATTTTGTTAGGATTAATTGAAGTTTTAATTAAGACTAATGGAAGCGTCCTTAACTCAGCAGCTAGACTTACTACCTATGTATGTCATTAAAAGAGAAAGAACTTCTTACTTTACCAATCCTAAAATTGATTAAAAATAACATAACAAGCTAAATAGGCGCTCGGACGTCAAGTTGCAAAAAACATTAAAAAATTAAGACAAACACAGCATTAACTAATATAGTTTTAAAACTGGTATCAATATAAAGCAATAAATTATTTTAGCCATATAAACTCCTTAACAGTTCAATGCGGATAAAGATTTTGTCTTTACTTAATTCACAATTAATAAAAAGTATTAATTAATATAAATAGTATTAATTTATTAATTATATATTAATATAATATATTTATTGTAGGTAATTTATTTACCTATAATAAATATATTATCTAATCATATCTATCTCCATATAAATATAATAATTTCAGCTGCATTTGCTAAAGCAATAAAACAGTACAGTATATGGGTTTATACCCGTAGTCTTTGTGTCATTATTATATTACTACAGAATAAACTAGTAACCATTGAGTAATTTTGCTTACATACCAAAGATAACACTGGTGATAAAGATAAGGCTGTATTTTGATTAAGAGATAACAAAGGTGACCAGATGATAGTTAATCTCATACAAGTCTCAATGAGCACACATGACACATAGTTAAGCCATGTACACAATAAAATTAAGAATTAAATATTTATTTAAATAAATTAAAATTATACATAAGGAAAGTATTAAAATAATTTCCGAAAATGTTAATATAAATGGATCATCTGTTGATTCTCAGTAAAATTTAACAGTGAAGTTTATGTTGATCGGAATTAGCATGAAATGCCCAGTGGGTGGCCAGTGTGTTTATTTTATTAATGTTAAATGTATTAACATTTTGTAAGCATAAGATACATATGCAAAGACCAAATGATAGTATACGATTATTGAGTATAGCAACAAGGTTTCTCACTATATTATTGTGATCAACATGAATATTAGTTAGGATATTGAATTTACAGATTACCTTAAATGTAACTTTTAATAAATTATTTTTATATTTAATAATTAAATTTGAAACCTATGTAATTGTAGACCTTTTTATATTGTAAAGCTATTTCATACTTTTGTATGAATAAATTTTATAGATTTAGTGTGATTGAAATAAATTGCAGGTAGAATGCTGATGTATTTTAACAGAGTAAATTAAATAAATTGGCACTATTGAACCAATTGTGACCTTATATCATGATGTCATAGAGACTGACACAATCTGGCCCATTATTTCTAAAGCTGATGTCATCATACAAAGGTTGAGGTTGGCTTAACCTTAATATTTATGTTTACTTTCAAAATTAAGGCTTTCAAATAATACTGTAAAATATGATTGTTTATATGTTATAAATGACTCTATACAGTGTATCTGATTTAATATTGGTTTTATTAATACCAGACTATGAAAACTATCAAAATAGACCAAAAGTAATTCATGGAATTTGGAGAAGATGTAATAAGAATTAATTTCTCTTATGAGATTTTTTTGCAAAATTGTTTTCTTTAATATAGATAGTATTATTAGACAGCTGTCTAATAAAGCAGTTGTCTGAAGTAGTTGCTTCAAATAAAGAAAATATAAAAAATATTTATCTTCTAAATACCAAATATGAATATACTAAAATGGTAAAATTAAAGTTATCAATATGAAAACTTACTAACAATTTTGTTGTATTAAAAAATTTGTTTATTTAATAACTATTATTTTATAAAATGGCATTCAAAGGACGTTTAATGAATTCAATGTATGAGCCAAGTAGCCCATGGTAATCTGAAAAGTAGGACATTGCCGCGCCCAGTCGTATCTACCTTTTAAACCCGTAATCACATTTATGATTCAAATCTGAATAAACACAATGTAACTGGAAAGAAAGTAGCATAACCATGCCAAATTATAATATAAACTACGTAATAAAATTCTGTTACCAAGGATAGCGGTATCCTTTCCGGCGCCTATGCAAATTTACGTTTGACCGTTTAAATTATAAACGTGAACTGCTTTTTCTGAATTTAACTTACCTGTAGTTCAGCAAAATCCCATTAAGATGATGCGAACAGTCGGAAACTACCAACTTTTCACCCAGCCGTATTTTAGCACGTAAACATGAGTTGTAAGTAAGTTGTAGGTCACAAAATTTAAAGGAAGAACTGGTATTTCATAAAACCACGAATCAACCTTTGTTTCACTACCACAATCACATTTACAGATTTTTAATAGTTACAAAAATTTATATACCACAGTTATTATTTTCATTCATCACAGAAATAAATAAATAGAGATACACATTTACATCCTCCAACTGAAGCATGAAGATACTGAATGGCGGGCAGTGGGGAGGGGTTAGAGACGGTTGGCAGAGTAGGCCGCGCGGGATGAGGGAGTAGTGCGCGTCATCCGCCATATTCGTAAATTACGTCATCGACAATGTTGCCTCATTATACGTTTATACGTTTTTGAATCTCAAAGACTAACAGTAATGGAAAACATTAATATTACTTGATCTTGGGTAAAATAAATTATAAAATATTTAGGTTCAATCTATTTTAAGGTTTTATATTTTCAAATCACTTCATTGCAGTTTATCTGTTTTAGCAACTTTTTCGCTAGATTTAGCGAATTTTCTTATGTGCTTAGCGACTTTTTTATCGATCTAGCGACTAAAATAAATTTAGGGACTTCTAGCGCGTATTTGTAAACAAAGCTGGATCAACCCCAGCAATGTAATGAAATTAGAAGAAGAAGTTTTTTCTATATTTTTTTTCCCGTGGGAGTGCCATGCTAAAGCATTTGCGAATGATCTAATTGGGCCAGCTCGTCCGAAGTGATACTCACAGAATATCCAACGTGAAACGGTACTTGTATTGTGTTTCGCTGAGTGAGGACATCGGTGGCCCTTAAAATGTCGCTTAAATGGCATAAAAAGCCGAAAACACAACCAATTCGCGAACTGTTTGATTGTCCTTGTACGGCGGTGTTCTCTTACCATCTTTAAATATAGGAGACCTGCTCCGTTGTCTTCTAAAATATAAAAACTATATATTCGAAGATATTGAATTACCACATTCCAACGCAAAAGCGGAACGTATGTTCAGTAAAATGAATATTATAAAAAAAATAAGGAATAGGCTTGATTAAACCACTTTAAACTACATACTTTAAACATATATTAAAGATTTTTAAACGAAATTGCCCTAACAATGTCTTGCCAGGTGATTATCGAAGTTGAAAATGCCACGATAGATAAAACTTTTACTTGTTTAGACATATAGAGATTTGATTAAAATTATTAAATACTTGATTATACATATATGCTTTTATTTACACCTTATTTTGTTACCATAAAATAGTTTGAAATATTTTAGCTACTTTTAGCGGATTTTTAAATTAATTATTTTTCTAAAACTAGCGACTCTTGCATCAAGATCTAGAGATTTTTTTATTCCTAAACGGCAACACCGATCCATAGATATTTGGTACTATAATATAGATTTTAGAATTACTCATTACTAATTAATTTTCCGCAATAAATATAAAAAACGTAAATAAGAAAAGAAAAGTATATCCATTTTTTACAGTTCTTCTTGTGTCTAAACCGAATTTACAATGCAAGGTTTGAATCAAAATGCAGGTATTTCAATCTTGTCAACATTAAAGTTACTGCTTTATTATTTCCTATTTCCTAATTTCAGAATCTAGACCAGAGCTTTACGAGGAAATTAAACTATATAGAAATGCCAGGGAACGTGAAAAGTATGTCATTTATAACTATTAAATTACTCAATAGTTTTCTTCAATTGATTGTATTGTTAGCGTTTCTAGTTAGAATAATTTGCCTGTTGATTCCAACTCATTTATTATTTTGATTGTCACAATGGAAAGGCAAATAGTAACAAATATTAGTAAGGAAAATAATCTAATAAAAATATATTTGTAATCCCGAACATATTTTCTTTTTATTTATTTTATTTATTGACAGTAACTAAAATAAAAATCTATTACAAAGTATTAAATATAATTAATTTTAATGCTGTTGATGAGTGATATGTATCATTAACAATCCAGGCATGATAACATGGCAGAGTTGTATGCTGTTGTAAGCACTCTACAACATCTAGAAAAGGCTTACATGAGAGATTGTGTCAGGGCCCAAGAGTATACTGCAGCTTGCAGCCGGTTGCTTGTTCAGTACCGTGTTGCTTTTAAACAAGTGCAGGGTGATGAATTTCCCACTATTGAGAGTTTTGTCAGTAAATTTAGGGTAAGTATTAAAGGATACAACAATAAAGCTTTTAAATGACTTATGTGTGTAGAATATTAATTTCAGTATAGATTTAGTTAATGGGTTCACTTACTTTATTTTAACCAAGAGAAGTGAAAAATCTCAGCACCCTAAAACAAAAATAGACCAACAAAGAAAACACAAAACAAAAACCTATAAAATATATTTATATTGGATCTGGAAATCTGATATATACATCACACAAGTTAAGGCTTTTCCTTCCTAATCAGGTTCTAAGTCAACCACTTCATTTTTATTATCCCAAGGCTTCCTAGACTTATTTACACTATAACACTCTATAGAATTGTTATTTTTATTTGATGCCTCCCTTCCTCCATAATTAAAACTATCTACTGTATAAGAAATAAAAACAGTAATAGTTAGCCTAATATAAATTTATCAGTAAAACTCCAGAATATAGGTATTTACTATTTATTATTACAAAATACCTACATACAAAACAAATCAAGAGACATATTATTTTTTCAATTGTTTATTGTCAGTAATGGGAAGAATGCCAATGAGAAGGATGTGCTTGCTTTTCTCAGTATAGTTTCTGAAGTCGAGGCTCAAATCACCGACACATAGTTAGAGGAATCTTTCTTATCACCTAGTATTATATTTTAGGGAATTGAGTTACATAAACTGAGTAATTTTATTTATGTTTATAGCTAGACTGCCCTGCTGCTCTTGAGAGGATACGTGAGAATAAACCAAACTTGATAAAAGATGACAAAGGCAATACAAATAAATATATTGCTGAGATTGTTTCTGTGAGTAAATTTTTTACTACTGCCTACGTATTCTTTCTAAGTATATATATTTATACAAGTTCATATAAAATAACTTTTCTATTTAACTGTACATAATAATTATTAATTGCAGTTATTTATTACACTTATGGATAAGTTAAGACTTGATTTAAGAGCGATGGACATGATTCAGCCAGAGCTTATGGAGCTAAAAGATGCCATGGATTGTTTGACTATGCTGCCCGAAGACTTTATTGGCAAAATCAAGGTAAAATTCTCTTAATAATGCAGTATGTCTTTCAAATACATTAATTTTTTTTTGTATTTTTAGTATAGCGGACAATGTATCAAGTGGGTCACCTATATGGTAAGACAATACCGCCGTCCATGCATCGTTCTGCGCTACTGTCCGATTGGTTGTGTTGCCGACTTTTTACGCCACTTAAGCGGCATTCTTAAGTCCTCCGATACCATCACTCGCTCTGCGAGACACAGTACAAGTACCGTTCCACGCTGAGTATTCTCTTCGGACGAGCTGGCCCAATTGGTGCGTCAGCAAATGCTCCAGCATGACTCTCTCACGGGTACGACATTATTAAGACACTCGCCCGAGCACTGTCAAGCCCTTCCAGAGAGTGAATAAATTATAATTTATTTGGATTGTCCGGATCAGGATTGTAACCCAATACTATTATTTATTTATATTAATAAATACAAATTATTATTTCGTACTTTCACTTAAATGTTAAGTTGTAATATTGTTTATTATCTTAAGTCTATGTGTATTATCTTTAGAAAATAGTTACTGAATTTGAGGTTTTCTTTTAAAAATGAGGTAATTGCTAATGTCATCTGATCTACTTGTTATAATATATGGATATAGAGAATATTTTATTTAGAATTATATAAACAATTAAAGAAATGTTGATTCCTTTTATAGAATAACAAGTGAGATGTTTATTTTCAAAAACATATTTTTGTTAAGGTACAAGAATGGCTCGAAAAATTATCAGAGATGTCGGCTTCGGATGAGTTATCAGAGGCACAAGCGAGACAACTTGTTTTTGATCTTGAGACATCGCTTGGAGCTTTCAATAAAACTCTACATTAATATATTGTATTAAATATAAAAGAAATATTATATCAAGACTGTATAAGTATAGCTGTACTCCCTTTAATTTCTCTACTCAAGTAACTGTGATAGATGAAATATGCAAGACATGTTTTAGTACTAACAGTGCTTCTATTTTATTAACACATCGCCAATCTAATAATTGACTACATTTATGGAAAGATTACAAATTTCAATATCAACTTTTATTGTGTTTTTAAACAATAAGTTATAGCTGACATTGGTCCTAGTCTTATATATTTATCTCTCAATATGCGGTTTATTATGAAGTTAATAAAAAAATTATGAAATTCATAAACAATTATGTAGGTGTATAAATATATGTATCATACATTAATTCACATCCATAAAACCTTAATCAACTCTATTTTGTAAATGCGTCTTGACTTATTGATGTATGCAATAAACCATAACTTGTTTAAATTATAATATGTATGGCATGCTGCAATTCAATAAGTTTAGATGAACATTCTGCATCACTTCCAGATGTAATGACGCAACAGACAATGGATTCCTTTACTGTAGACTTTCTACCATTATGAGACGTTTTGTCCTGTTGCATTCCTTATATTGTTGTATTGATTTATTCTTTAATAAATAAGTGTATGTCCTGTAGTTGGATACTTTATTTTAAAACTAATTAATGGTCATGATTTTATAAGTAGTTATTCTTCAAAGAGCATAATAAATTAAAGCTTCTATGTATTATATTAATATGAAATTATAGCAGCACCGCGTTACACTCCTGTAACTTACAGGCTGTAAGAGGATAATTTCAGTATTTTTACAAAACCCTACAGATACACAGCCTTATTCCAATATCAGTAAAAATTTAAAATATTGTTAACACTGTAATTTCTATTATGTTCAATATATCCTTTATTGCGATTTTTAATTGTTTTTCAACCATTGACTAAAATTATAATTACAAAGTATAGTTTTGATAAGAATAATGGAGATTAGTAGAAGTTTACATATTCTTCATGTATTATTTTCTTTAACGTTCTTAAGTGTTGAAGAGGTTGGTGAAAAGTTACCTATTAATATAATCTGGTTATAAAATACTATAATTTATATTATTTATCAATGACGTAGTGTTACCGTTTATAAAAAGTTTCTCCCCAGGGTGCAACAAGTCAATTCCAAAGTCTTGATAACAAATTTCATCTGGTTTCTGAATCTTATCAAATGGCAAAAACTTTATTTATTCAAGGACGAAATAATTATGATCAACTAAAAGAAAGCTCTTTAAATGTAACAGACATGTTTCTGGATCTAGTTGAAATTTTAAACGATTTAATGGCGAAGGAACTCCGAACAGCTGTCATTAAATTTTATAAAATAAAATTTTTACACGATTTTTCCAATTATGTCATAAATATGGAAGAGGTTTGTATTGTTAGATGTCAATTGTTTTAAGCTACCGTGATAGGTGCTTCCCGAGTTTACCATCCAGTTAGATATACGAAAATAATTCTCTTATATTTTAATCCTTTCTTTCGGTTAAGCATATATGAAAGTATGCAGTATTTATGTATGTTAATAAATTTGCACTTTTAATTCCAATATTAGATGATTGATATAATGGATCACTGTCTAATAGAACCAGTTGAAAAAATTAAATTCATAAGAAACCAATTTCATGAAATGATAAAAAACTTTGAAGACGTTAGGCATTTTGATACAGTCGATAAGTGTCACGATGAATTGCCAGATGAAGTAGCTGCGGCGCACTGTATTCTTCACCAAGCAGTTTTGTAAGTGCAATAATATGGAATTCAACAATTTTCGAGTGCGTTTAAAATATAAGTAAACTGTACTATTGTTAGATTTAACGAAACTATGCAAGAAAGTCTCGTCTCTATAGTAGAGATTAAAACAAAACAATGCGCAAGCGATGTAAACGCTACTCTATATGAAGTCCAAGAATGCCTTGACCACTTTGTGCCAAAAATTTTCGACCAACTCCTCATTGATGCATATTCAGGTTTGTGTATCATATGTGTGAACCATATTCATTTAAAACATTTAATAGCAGACAAGTTGAATGACTTTTTTGTTTGTTTCAGCAAATTGTGAATATTTAAAAGTAGTCAACGCATCTATGGATGACTTTACATCGGATAAATGGAGAAATAGCAATCAAACACTGTTTCCAAGAAAATGGGGAAACTTGGTCAATAGCTTGAAAGAAAAGTAATTATTTTTAAACATATCTAGACCGAGTGACTTAAATGTTTCTGAGAGAATAATTCGAATAAATATTATTGCAGAACTAAATCATCAAATGGAAATATCATACAAGAGCCTCTGTATATGACATTATTTGCTGCTAATATTTCATCGCAAGATATTGTTAAAACTTTATATGTTTAATAAAAATGTAAAGAAAACAGAGTCCTCCACTAACAATCGGTCTATCTGGATCCGATGGCAAAAAGGGAAAAAATAAATTGACGCTAATAATATTGAAGAAATTGGAGTGAAACGTTTTAATACTTTTTTTCCTTCTAGCGGCTGATTGTGTGATACATGCAAATTATTATTTTTTTAATGATCAAGGGTCATTTTCTAAAATCATTCTGTGGCAAATTTGGGGTTCGATATTTAGATAGAAACTCCAATTACTCCGTTCATGAGTTTAGTAATTAATTATAGGCTATCAATGGTTACAAATTTACATTACTTACTGTACACTTACTACATTAGTTACTATACATTCATAAAAAAAAATCAACCTAGAATAGAATGGTATTATAATGGTGTTTATACTTTTAACGTATTATTTATATATTAAATTATTAATTAAATGTAGAATTATATATATATATAAATATTTCCTTCTACATCTCAACTAATCGATCTTGTTCTGTGAACTGACTATTAATTTTAATTATGTTCACACGAAAAATGCTAGGAACCAAAGTATCAAGACGTATCATTCCTACGAAATTACAGTTGACAGTAACATTTTTTATTGCCATATGAAAATCGCTATTTTTAAAACTCCTTTGCCATCAGATCCTGGTAGACCTATTAAGCCGACGCAAATTTTTTTATTTTTTTGTATTCTGTGGTATAGAAACTATTGCCTATTATTCACAAATGACAATTTATTTAACGCTTCTAGCTCTTGCTTTCTTTTTATGCTCTGTTTTGTTTAGTCTTGTACGCTGAGCGTATACCAAATAATGTGTAGTGTGTAAATAGCAGGTCATTAAATACCCAAAAAAAATTTGTCAATGTGAAAATAGTTTGTATGGTGACGGCATCATAACATTTAATGAATTGTGCACCTGCCTTAACTTTTAAGTAAATATACAACAATTATAACAATCGGATTTTAGTATGGTTATAAATTCTAAAAGAAAATGCCCAAAGAAAGCCTTAATATGCTCCAAAATGGATTTTCTTACGACGAACCTGATAGAATGCCAAACAATATAAGAATTACGTATTTAGATATTATCATGTATGGTGTTGCTATTGTGGGTCATTTTATTGACTTGGGGTTAGATATAAATATTGCTGTACAGTATTGTTTATCTCATAAAATGATGGAGTTTGGCTGGACCTTGGTATTTATACTTTTACCGGCGTTTGTAAATACAGCAGTTTCAGTTCGTATGTAAGTCCGATTCTCATTGTTATAATTACTAAAACTGAAATAGATTTTTAAAACAAATTATATGGAAAATTGATAGTTATTTTTATTTGCAAGAATGTGACATCAGCTATAATATGAGGGAAGAAGTCATGCTATTATTGTTTTTTTATCTTTGATGTGTAATAATAAAGCAATCTATTTTGTTTATCTTAGTATTACAATAGGATAATGCACTGTTTTACCACAAATATGATGAATAAAGTTTTCACACTGAGTTTAATAAAAAAACTGTTCCATTAATTAAATCTGTAAGTCATTTGAATTTGTAATGTATTTATTTTAAGATGCTATGCTTTCACTTTTAATTTTCTTTCATCAAGATTTTTATGTAAATAAATATTGATATATTTATCAATATCCCATTATTCTTATTATTCAGGTATACACAAGACAAGCAACAAGATTCATTAAGTAATGAGTTCACCAAAAGAAAGTGGCTTCGAATTTTCATATTAGTACTTCAAATGGCACCTATTCTAAGATTTGCAGATGCTCTTATGTAAGTAAAATTGTTTTAAAACAGGTTTAAAAGTACTAAACAATGATTTGTATATCAGTTTTACTAAATATACATTATTGCTACTTAAAATTTACAGCTATGCATATAAGTCCCGTAAAGCTGCACATAAACATGATCAAGCTTCCCAGCGAATGTACTATAGTCTGATGCTGAAGGAAGATTCTGATGCAGCTCTGCTTAGAATATTTGAATGCTTTCTTGAAGCAGCACCACAGCAGGTCCTGCAGACAAGTCTACTGATGCAGCAGTATGATCATTTAGCCAGTGAGAAATTTATTTAAAATTCTTATCATCTTCTGAATAAATTTTTTGATTATTCAACTATATTATAGATCTTTTTTGTTTTTTTTATTAATCATTACTCTAGCACATATTGTTCAACCTAACTTAAATTAAATTTTATTTCAGTACACCAACTGCTATCAATCTGCTCATCAATTGTTGGTATGGGTTGGTGTCTTGCTGCATACCAGCGGGCCATACGTTTCACACAACAAAATAAAAACAATATCACTTGGTGCGGAACTGTTTTACAAGTTGCCTGGCATTTCTTAGTAACATGTAAGTTTAAAACAATATATTTCACTTCAATTAGGCACATGCCTAAATGAAGTGTAATAAGTAAAAAAATATATACATACTTTATATATATATATAAAAATATACTTATATTAATATATTATTTATTTATTGTATATTTCTTTTCTCAAAGATGCGGTTTCTATAAAAGCAACTGGTGGAAAATTTTTACTAACTAATATGCAATGGACAAGTTTCTTGACTTGACTAAGACTTGAGTTTCAGATCTCTTAAGATAATTTAATCAAAATTTTCTCTTCTTTTCAGTGAGCAGAATAACTTCTATATCCATAATAGCTTACCTTTTCCCTTATTGGACTGTTCTTGCCTGTGCTATACATATTCTAATGATGACAGCCTGGTTGCAATTTTTTGACCACTCATCATTTTGCTCTCAAAATAAAGTTGCAGAATTCTTCTTCTCATTAGCATTAGGAGCTGTGTATTTATTTACATATATTTTACCAGTAGAAGGCCAGACAAGATATAGATATACCTTGTACTATACTGTATGTGGCATACAGAACATTATTTGTGGCTTATTGTGGTTTTTGTATGTTGCGGATGATTTAAAAATATCATTATATTTTTATCCTGTGCTTGTAATAAGTTTTGTGCCATATGTGATAGGTTTAGTTTTTATGGTGATATACTATGCATGTTTTCATCCCAAAGTAAGCATAAGCATGTCTGTTTCCTGCAAAGATGAAGATGTAGAAGTAAGCTGAAAAAAAGGAATGTTTAATTCAAATGAAAGTACAAAATAATTGCATTTTTATAAAAGAGTATACATATAACATTAATTCATTTGAAATTTTTTATGTGGTAACAATTTTTATATTTCTTTATTGTAAAACCAGTGCATTTTATTACATACTCCATTATTATAAGGAACAGAAGGCTGGATAGTTTTAAGCTGATATTATCTGTAGTAAATTATGAATCTCACCATTTGCCAATTGTTTATACAGTATTTAAATATATTTTTATATGATAAATGTTGGTTATTAATAATATAGATTCCGATAAATTAAAAATACACATGTGTTTTCACAGTTAAATTTTCTAACATTTATTTAAGATAGAAAAACGAAAGAATGTAATAAATATATTATTAATACAAATCTACTTGCATTTAATAAAAAGATTACTTTCTACTGATTTAGATTTTCAAAACACTACTAGTATTATCAAGGGTGTTTTTTTTAGTTGTTTAACATTTACAAATTGTCAGTTCACCATATAAACGGTGCTCGCTCTCTCAAAACCTTAAGACCATATTTATTCCATTCACTCTGATTTATCCACAATTCAATAGCAGATTCTAAACAAGACATGACTGCTGCGCCTTTCCAGACTGTACTAGCAGGATCAATATCTTTAGGTGATGTAACAATTTCTAATTGTTCAGTCTTATATGCATATGGTATTTGTAACGCTAGTCTGTTTTGTAGCCACAAGTTAAGTCCGTGTACTTTGACACCTCCTCCAATAATCAGAATACTACTGTACATTTTCCTTTTTAATTCTTCATTGGGGCAACGGTCTATACTTTGTAAAATAGCTGCATCTAAGCTTAAAACTTGACCTGGTGCTAAAGTTACTATGTCTCCTGGACCCCCTTCTAATGTGTCAACAACAATGTCTTCTTCAGGGTTGGTAGAAGGCTGAGCTTCATTTGCTACTTCTGTTTGTTGTTCATTAGCCGATGGGTCTGGAACTTCCTTTTTTCTTCCTGTTTCTCTTAAAAATTCAGCATCAAATGGATCTTCTGGATCACTCGGTTGGCGGGTTTGGATTTTTGTGGTTTTTATTCCTGTAATCTTTAACAGATCAGTGTAAAAAAATGCTAATGGCGATATAATACATTCATCACCCACTTGTAAAGTATATTTATTCACAATGTCACCAGGATGATCAACTAGAAAAGTTTTCTCTTGAGGTCCACAGACATCAAGATTCACATGGCAAAAATCTTGGTACAGATTCCTCATTAGAATAACATCTCTAGGTATGTTTTCATTCCAATTCTTGTAAGGAAATGCACTTTTATGAAACATCCATGACAGAGCTTGACAGACATCTCCTGCACCATAATCCATGCGTAACCTTGTGTTTTTATGAGATATTCCATCTTCAACACATGAAATAGCAGTCTTTTGGTCCCCAATGTCTACAACACAAGCTGAACCTATACCTGCACCAAATGTAGCACCTACACTTTCCTGCACAAGGAAACAATCACCAAAACCCAAATCTCTAAGAAGAAGAGACATTAAATATTTTAAATGGCTTCTATTGTAAATATCTGGTATAAGTAATACACATCTATATTTTACAAGTTCTATCAGAGATATACCAAGCTTATATTCGATTATTGAGCTCCAAATTGTATACAAATCATTTAAAACTGATGAAATTGATCCACCCACTTCAGAATGTATGTTGAAATCTCCTCTTTTGTATGGGAAATGTATGTTATATGGTAGTTCTGGATCAACATCAAGGACTAGATCACCAATAATTATGCCACATTCAACTTGGGGCCACGATTCACCCTCATTAACTGTTTCCGGCATCGATCTACGATTAAAGGCAGCTATTTGTTGAGGTGGTGTTGCATATCGTCGTGACCCATTTGATTGCATACATGATTGTAGTGTATGAGAAATTTGTAAGCGACATTCTTCTAATTCTTCAATAAGATCTTTGGTTTTAGGAACACTAGGGGGAACGAAAGAATCGCGATATATTTTACCACCTGGTCGTCGCTTTCTTGCTATACAGTGTAGCTGCCTCACTGGCAGTAAATCTGAAGCTCTTCCAATTCGAACGTAATAGGACCCAGGATGAATTACTATAATCCTGTTTGAAGGAAATTGTTGAAATGTGTCTTGACCGGTATCTTGAACACTACTCATTATTTTATGCTATTTTCAATCTTATATTATTTTCACAGGATATATCTGATATTAACAATTGAAATCAAAAGTTCTCACTTTACAATATATCATGCTTTCGTATATAACATTACAAAACATGGAATTATTTATCCCAAACAAATATCTGTCTACCAGCTACCTCAAGTAACACTCCACTTCAGTGTTGCAGTTTAGGAATAAAAAGAATCCCGAGATCTTGATGCGAAAACGCTAAATTTTAAAAAAAAAATCCGCTAGAAGTAGCTAAATATTTTAAATTATTTTATGGTAGCAAAATAAGGTATAATAAAAGCATCTTTGTATAATGAAGTATTTAATCATAATAATCAAATAATTATAGGTCTAAACAAGCAAAAATTTCGTGATCTACACTTAAACTGTTTTCTTATAAGAAGCATGGAGAGGAGAAGAAAAAACAGATTCTTCTAATTTAATTACACTTCTGGAAAATTATTATAGTCCTTAGATCGATAACATAAGTCGCTAAATATATCAAAAATACGCTGGATCTATCATAAAAGTCCTTACGATGGCAACACTGCTCCAATTAGATATTTAACATTGGCAACATTAAAATACCTACGTGATAAAGATGTTATTTTGCACCTTTCCAGAATATTTTTTTTGTTCCAAGTTTCATCATAAAGTACCTTTTAATTTTTATATTTTGTCAAATTCTTTGAAGAATTAGTATAAATTATTGTTTCGTCATTTAATTCTGTACTGTGAGTTAAATTTGAACTTTGTAGGCTGGGAAAAGAATTAAATTTTCGGTTGAGTAGGCACAAAACTCACAAGGGTCAACAGAATATATATATATATATTCTGTTGAGCTTGGTTTGATTATTGACAAAGATAGAGTAGTCTGTACATTTGACGACTGCAAGAAAATTTTGCAATTTTCTATAAATATTTTCAATTTGTAAACTTCTAAAAGCCTATATTTATTATATAAAATATGCCATAATATATTTTGTAGATATTTTATTTAAGTACAAAATAATCCACAAAAATGGTGTCTAGAAGTTTGACCGAGGTGTTTGTGTTAATGCGAAATAATGCAATTCACAGTCGCAACCTTTTTTCAGAATCGGTAAAATTATTTAAAAAATGATATGTAATTAAATGAAAAGTAATTGTTAAATATTATTTGTTTGCTTGAAACTTCTATAACAATATCATTACTGGTATATCTCCTCTATCTGGAGATACCATCTTTTTTATTTACTTATTATGCTTTAAAAATACTTTTCTTATTTATTTTGGCAATACGAAACGCGTTGAAAAATTATTTTATTTAATGGTTATTATTGACAAATCTATTTCTAAAAACTTTTAGGTAAATGATGTAGATAATGAAGGAGCTATGCTTATGGCAACCACTAATGATGATATAGAAGCTGGGATCGATGTAAGAGTAGATGCAAATCCACCCATTTGGACTGACTCTTTAGAGGAAGCACATTACATTATATCTAGGTTTGTAATGTTTATACTCAGTTTTATGTATAGTGGAATCTTCTAACTTCACTTACTTAAAAAAATTTACTTGATTAGCTTTTGTTATATTTTCTCCAGTGTGTAGTTGTTGAAAAATTGAGAAACTAAACAATGACAATTTCTTAATTATAAAATTTGTGTTTTGAAATAATATATTTTAGACTGAAATCAAAGATATCTGAGCTTCAAACTCGTCATGAGAGACAAATACACAGACCAGCATTAGATGATAGTGGGGAACAGCAGCACATAGAAAGACTTGCTGCTGATATAGGTAAACACTTCACACAAGCTCATGCAAGAATTACTAATATCAGAGCGCAAGTGCAACATGGTAAGTTTGTTTCAAATGAAATGTTTTTGCCTTTCTAGGGCACTATGTTTCTAAATCTAAGATTATGTAGAGCGAGTAACAAATCCATTCAGTTACTTAATTTATGAGAGAAATCTATATTTAACAGGCTGTGTAGTTTGCTCCTAGTGAACTTATTACTAAATTTTTTTACTTTCAGGTAGTAAATCAGAGCAAAAATTAGCCAACAATGTTGTCTTAGCATTAGTAACGTCACTACAGGATTTAAGTGTAACATTTCGAATGGCACAGTCTAACTATCTTAAATCTCTCACTTCAAGAGAGGAAAGATCAAAGGCATACTTCGACCTTCCAAACTTTGAAGAACTAAGCTTAAATGATAATGACTTAATACCTGGATTAACAAACAATCAAACAGATTTGCTGTTCTCTCTGCCAAGTACTTCAAATTATGAAGATGAGGGTCACCAAAAACAATTGCTATTGATGGAGGAAGAAAACACCGCAATGATTGCTGAAAGAGAGCAGGAGGTTAATAAAATTGTTCGGTCTATTGTAGATTTAAATGACATTTTCAAGGATTTAGCTCATATGGTACATGAACAGGGAACAATATTAGATCGAATTGATTATAATATTGAGCAAACCCAAGTCCAGGTTCATGAAGGTTTCAAACAATTGCAAAAAGCTGAAAGGTATCAGAGAAAAAATAGAAAGATACATTGTATATTAATATTGGCTGCAACATCTATTATTATGACTATTATATTAATTATTGTAAAGAGTTAACATTAATTATATTTACTTAAATTTATGAGAACATAAACTACATCTAAGTATTAAATTAGTAGTAGCATTTGTAATAATTGCTAAAACACAATGCTTTCCCTAATCAATGTACACCATATTATCATTATACATGACACCAGAGAAATGAGACATCAGTTTTTATATATAGTTCATTATAATGAACTGAAGAATGAAGAAATATTAGTAAGGAATAATTTAATAAGATGGATTTGCAAACCATTTATTATTTTCTAGACTCAATGACTAATGCATTTATACAGTTGAGATCTGTATTTTGTAGTATAGTGGACATTGGAGCAGGTGGGTCTCCTATATGGTAATAGAACACCGCCGCTGATAAACAACCGCGCTACACCCCGCGTTTTGGTTGTGTAGTCAGCTCTTACGCGGCACTCTTAAGGGCCTCCTATATCGATTTCTCACTCACTCGTGAGAAACACAGAACAAACACGATTTCACGCTGAGTATTCTGGGACCACTGGTATCCTCTTTGGACGAGCCGGCCCAATTAGTGCGTCAGCATGGCTCTCCCATGGGTGAATGTTAGATAGTAATATAATTTTAGAAAAATTATTTGCAAACTGAGATTAGTGCACTTCTTTTTGTTGCTGCTGAGAAAACAAAGTATATATTTAAACTGGGTAGAAAATTCTAGTCCAATTGTTATATTTTTTTCTAGGATAATGTTTTAAAATAGATAAATTAATGTTTTAAGTATTAATAAAAATATTACATGAATGTATGTGATCCTAAATTTCTGCTTTGTGAGTTTACTTTTTAATAAATTATTTCAAATCAAATTCAATCAATATTGACTTGAATCATTCCATTAATCAGAGAGCTATGTAAGCAGCTTTATTGATAAGAGAATACAAACATATAAAACTGATTGTTGATATAAATAATAATTGTTAAAGTAAAAAATATAAGATGATGAAATAAAATTCTTTTTGTTTTCTTATCACCTTAATTATGACTAGCAACTGAAGTACATACAGAATTGGAAACTATTATTACCAAACCATAGTTGTGAAAAAATTGTAGGTTAACCTAAAGAACAGAGCACAAGTACCATGTTTCAATATTTTAACTGTAAACAGTACATAGAGATCTAACAAGCTTTTGAAATAATACAAATAAATGAGTTGGTGCTATTTAAAAATTATTAAATTACAAATTTCTATAAAATCAAATGAAAAAGATTCTCAAAGATGTAAAAATAAAACAATGTCAGAAATTGCACTAAAGAAGTATAATTGCCAGTGATTTACAATATACATAATTCTGTTATTATCTCAAGAATGCTTTGGAAATATAAAACATAACTTAGTTTTACATATGTAAATGTCATCTAACACTCATCTGAAATTATTTCCTCCGTCTCAAGCATACATTCACCACTCAAACCATAATAAATTTGGAATAACTATAAGTCTTTGTGTTTGTTATAAAATTCATCTAAATATTTCTTATATTCAAATTGATTTCCCCATAAACATGAAGCTTGCTGATTTAGTGGACTTTGGGTGTTAGGTTCAGCTAATAAACTCTGTATTGAAAGCAATACCGTGCGTACATCATACAATGCCGTCCACTTGTCCTTCAAAATATCTAGACATATTAAGCCACAGGTATCAACATTAGGGTGAAAGCAAGGTGTGATGAATTTGACTAAGGGTGGAGCGTATGGATATGCATTGGGAAACTCAAGGGACAATTTGTATTTGTGCCCTGCGTAAACTGTTTCTAAAGGCCCATTAATTGTTCCAATCCATTTAAACAAGTTTTCACTCTCAGGAAATGCAGATATTCCTTTGTCAGCGCATCGCATCAACTCCATAAGTTCCTTTTGCAATCTACGGATAATATTGATATCATTAAATTGATTAAAAGCAGTGTACAGTAGAGATCATGAGTACTTATAAAAACTTACCGTTTGCTAACGGCATGATTGTCCTTCAATTTTATCGTGTCCTCGTTTTGTTTCGAAGGATTTGATGACGATGCGTAATGTGGATTGATATTTTGAGCCATAGTTACTAAATAAATAAAAATGATTTATAACTGTTCAGCTGTTACAATGAGACTTCCTGTTTAATTTAAAAAGCTCCAATTTTATTGGACACCTCTTTTGACAATCATGCAATGAAAATAAATGGCGGTTTATTGAAATCATAGACAACATAAAATCAATTGAATTCATGTCCTTAGTCTATGTAACCTATGTTCAAGTTGTCATTGATGACTATATTATTTAGCCTCTCTTTTTTCTCGTCATATCGAAGATTATGTTCGTACCTTGCATTAAAACTGTAACGCCACAATATAAGATGTACTAGTTGTGGTCACAGACCTCGTGTGTGGGGTCCTTCAAGCGAGGGAGAAGGTGTCAGTGTTGCCGTTTAGGAATAAAAGAAATCACTAGATCTTGATGTAGAAGTCGCAATATTTAAAAAAAAAACAAACTAATTAAAAAATCCGCTAGAAGTACCTATATATTTTTAATTATTCTATGGTAACAAAATAAAGCGTAAATTAATGCATATTTGTATAATCAAGTATTTAATCATAATAAACAAATCTCTATAAGTTTAAATAATTAAAAAACCGCTTCTTCTATTTTTTTTACACTATTGGACAGACGACCTTATAAAGGTCACCGGAAGACGCTGACACAAAAGACATGAAAGACAGTCGTAGGTTGTTGCAGCCCAAGAGTGCTCTGACTCACCGGCAGTATTATAGTAGAAGGGTCGTCAAGTTCGGGAGCAGCATGGCGATGGTGCTGCCACGAAGTCAAATTGGAGGTTTCCGCGCGAATATGGTGGCGCGAACCCACAATTTATGTTATTACAACTAAATATATTTATATATACACACAATTATTTGATAAAGATAATAATTTGTACTTTTTAAATATTATTTATTTTTAAATCCAGCAGTAAACAAAGGGGTATTAGAGTTTAATATTTCTGTTTGTGCTCACATAGCTATTACGAATTAATGAACAAATAATAAAGCATTAATTTCTTATGTTAATTCTAGCTTTTGTAATATATATATATTTTATATTATACTACACATATATATTACACATATAATATAATAAATTACGTTGATTATAAATTAGTGACTGTACGTTGCTTTTAATTAAGATACAATCGTTTATTGTTGGAGCCGGATGCTTCTAAAATACTAAGTCACTTTCACTTTCTCTTGAATTCGATGCTCATTAACCATGAAATTGACAGACCCAGAATCGATTATTAGTACTTCCTTTGCTATAAAAGTGTGCTAGCTGCTACTGGATTGTTATTAGGTATTCTTTTTCGTTTGTATTCATGCGTGCAGTGTTAATTACATAACAGTGATAATAGTTTATGAAAAAATCTATTAAATAATAGCTTAGAACTTTTAATAATATCACTATGTTGTTCAAAGTAAGTTATGAAGCATTATTCTATAATATCTTGTAATTTTTGCAGCTATTTAATTATTTTTATACTTTTTATTTATATAAATAGAATTGATATTATATTAATTTTATTATATATATAGTTTAATTAA
>DWCF01000760.1:0-38985 GCA_018230265.1 Delias oraia
AGATCGCAGCGGGTGGGCGTCTTTGAGGGAGGCCTATGTCCAGCAGTGGACTTGAATGGGCTGATGATGATGATGATTAAATATTTAATTTATCGCTGGCTTAATATTTAAATATTATATAAAAGATTAAATGTTGTGACTTGTGAGAGAATCGTAGATTAATGGTTTCAAAACTGATAAAACATCGGGTTCGAATCCTAGTCCGGACATTTATAATTTAATTTATTTGGTTTCGGGGTCGATATTGGCCCGGTGAGTGTCTTAATAGTGTCGCACCCGTGGGAGAGCCATGCTGAAGCATATGAAGCTCGTCCGAAGACAATACCGTCCCTCACAGAATATCATATAGGAGACCCACCTGCTTCGTTGTCCGCTATAATAAATAAATAAAAACATTATTAAACTGCAAAAAGTTTAAGATACTCTAGGTGTTGAGTCGGCAATGTTGTGAGTCGAAAGATGAAAAAGTTACAATTTAAATAATCTTTTTATGGGCCACATAATCTCAGCATGCTTTTTTTTATACTATCGGTGGCAAACGAGCAGCAATTTCTAATGTATGAAATGAATCTTTTTATAAATGAGGAAAATAGAGAAATAGATAGAAAAATACAAAAGGGTGCCTGTAAAGTTGACACGCGATTGAAGTAGGCCTCTTTGGCATTGCACGAGATGGCAATTATGTTAAAAAACAATTCATTATATAATAAAGAATCACGTATTATTTTTATAATATTTATATTTCATTTTCTTACTTGCACTTTTAGAAAAAAATTAAGGTAATAGTGTGTTAACTGCATTCTGAGAGAGAGTATCCATAGTGTAGATACAAAAATAGCTTACTTCAGTTGTTCCCGACTTAAACATCGGAATATACTTACATCGCCTGTACAAGCCAGTATACTGAAAAGACCTTAGTTACTTATATGTATAATTTAGTATTTATACATAATTAATTCTTTTCTATAATTTCTATTATTATTATTATTCTGTTGACAAAATATTTGAAAACCCGATAGTACAGAAACTATATTGCCGTAATAGACTACCGTTGCATTGTCGTCCAGTTACCATCTAGTCGCGCCTAAAGAAGTTTTATTTCAATAATTAGTTATTATTTATGTAAAACATTAAACCATAACACTACGAGTTTACTACTACGATTTTAATGTTTAAAAAAATATATTTGTGTATGTCCCTAAGGATTTCAAACTCAAAGAGCCACATATTGCCGATCTATGCCATAGAGTATAGAAGAACTTGTGGGAATTTTTTCCTAAATGTTGGCACGCCGTAGGTATAATGACACAAGGGATTTGAATTATTCTCACGTACGGCGCGGAATGCGCTTTGATTTTTTAATTTCAAAGCGCACGGAAAATTCGTCTCCGCCATTAATTTATGTGGAATTTTGGTTGGATAGCGGTAATTATTTTCAGCTTTGTCGCTTTAAAAATATACAGCAGCGTTTTGAAATATTTTTGATTACATTTTTCAGTATTCTATGTTGTTTTGATAAGAGGCACTGTGTTGGTCATGGGCGGCGCTTTTCTCTAACCACATAGAATACCCACATGCTCCGTTGTCTTCTACACCATTAAAAAAGACATGTTTATGAAGGTATTTTAAAAATAAAGTAAAATACAGAATGTGTAGCCGTAATTAAATGTATTGTAGGATAAACTTTAACAGACCTTTTTTTCTTTTAAACCTTTTTATCTGGCAGTTCGTTGGCCGGTTTTGAAATTCTAGGCAATAGATAATCTAGTCGTAGTATTATATTATAATTATTTATATAATGGCTCGGCGTCGGCATTAAAAAGCATCGCGTTAAGGGTAATAGCAATTTATTATATAATAATATATTAGTAATACCTAATCGTACCGGAAAACGCAGAGTGTGACGTCCCGCCACGCGATGGAAAGACGATCTCACGAAGGTCACAGGCAACCGCTGGACCCAGATCGCTCAAGATCGTAACAGGTGGGCTTCTTTGGGGGAGGCTTATGTCCTGCAGTGGACTTGAATAGGCTGATGATGAATACCTAATACTATTTCTTGACATAGCAGAAGCATCGTTTGAAATACAACTGCCATCTTACGCTGAGTATTCTGTGAGCCCATGGTATCGCTTCTGACGAGCCGGCCCGATGTTTGCGTCAACATATTCAGCATGGATCTCCCACGGGTGCGACAGTATTAAAACAGTCGTCAATACGTGAACTATAGCGCGTTTGGTGGTGGGCGGCGGTGTTCTCTTACCATAAAGGATACCGACCTGTTCCGTTGTCCGCTTTACCTACTATAAAAAAGTTCTTTGAAAGGGTTTAACAGTGGCTTGATTGACTTAAGTATTTTATCCGTCGGAGAGCCATTAGGACTTATGCTGACTTACTAATTGGTCATTCTCGCACGGACTGATGCCACGGTTACACAGAACTTGTACTGTGTTTATGTATACTGTGTTGTAAAGGCCATTTTAGTCAACAGAGAGAAGTTAGATCCAAAAAAATGGAAGCCCAGGCAGTTACCATAATAACATAATACCCTCTAATGTCTGTTATTTTTGAAATCTTGATGTAATAAATTAAATAATGCAGTATAGTATATATAAATATTATAAATTTATATAGAATTATTTAATTAAAGTAAAATGTAGTTTTTAAGTAACATTGTGATATTTCTAACACGTATAATGTATTTTTCTCGTTGAGGTCTGTGAGCGACAGAGAATTATTCGGATGAGCGACATAGCTGGTTGTCACCAGCAGTGATCCATTCTTTTGGAAACTCGACATTTTTGTTGCTCCCATCTGTTTTACCACCCTTCAATAAAATCAAAGAGTGGTAAAACAGATGCGAGCTACAATAATGTCGAGTTTATTTATTTTAATTTTATAGATAATAAATAAATAAAATAAAAAGTTGTTTATTTCCAAAATTTTCGTGGCGAAGTCTTCCCAGTAAGTAATGGTTAGATACTGGTGTTGGGAATGACTCGCAGCTTCCCTTGTGCTATTAAAATAATATAGAAATTAGAATATAGAAGTAAACTTGGAGAAAAAAAAAGAAAAGTTATAGTCTGTTGTGTGAGTGAGAGTAAATGTGGAGAAAAGGGAATTTTGTAATTATGTGTAGATGTTTGTTATGCTTCGCTGAGGGAGTGAGGATATCGGAGGCCCCTAAAAAAATGCTGCTTAAACGGCGTAAAAAGTCGTCATACAAGCAATGCGCAGATTGTGGCGCAGTTTGTGACGGGCGGAATGTTCTCTTACAATATAAGAGACCCAACTGCTCCGTTGTCCGTTAAAGAATTAAAAACAAGGGATGACTAGGTTTGAACTACTTTGGAGATAACTGCTTCAATACTTGAAGGTTTCGGTAAAATAAAATACCATTTCGAATTAAAACAGATATATTTCATTAACCATTTTGATAAGATGCGTTCATTCCGAACTATCTATAGCTACAGACTATGCACAATGGGGCTGCCACTGTGAAGAAACACGAACGAAATGTTATTTTTAATTTACATTAAAGATTAACAGGTACATAATAATTTTATAAGTAGTATGTTTTTACGCGGGAAACAGCTAGACGTAGACAATTTTTTTCATAGAGCAGCCCCATCGCGGTAATGGCAACACAATCTAACAACAGATCTTTTTAAGGTGATTAAGAATCTGTTTTGAAAAACTCTTAGGCGTAATAAAGTTTAATTTCGAAAATACGAAGAATGAAGGGTAATTTTACAGATGTGTTGCCATATTTGTAATGAGATATGTCGTAAAAAATCTATACATTCAATCGCAAACTACGTTCTAATGTAAATATGTTAGAAAGATACTTTTGATTATGTCTAATTTTACAAATTCGTGGGCACTTTTGTTAACTCGGGCATAAACGAGATGTTTGTAAACAAATTGTATTTACAATCAGTGCAAATGTATAATCTATTACGGAAATATTTATTTAAAAATTTGTTACGTATGAAAATTCGTATACGGCACCAAACGTTGAAAGAATTTCATCACGCCACTGACACCGAATATTATGCATCATTAGCAAGTAAATTGTCACAATCCGGGAAATGCCATTCTTAAATCCCAGCTGTCATCATTTTTTAATAATTATCATTGTAAATTAACAAATTAAAACGACTGAAATAATAAAGTACATGATTAAAAACTAGTTTTATAACATTTGTCAATACTAGAAATCCCACAGCACTGAAATAAAATACAATTTTTATGCATACATTTATTTTTATTATAACAAACATTAATTCCACAATTATAGTAATTGATATTATAGTATCAGAATCACTCCCGTTCGACCCTTAGCTTCCAAATTACTGAAAGTAGGCTTTTTAAAATGTTAAAAGAGAGAAAGACCTATTCTAAGTATCAAGTATAAATACACACACAGTTTCGAATAACAATCTTATCTATATATTTACAGTTAAAACTATTCTTACGCAACCTCCATGTTAAATGTAATAAAAACAAGTCAAACGATCTGTGAAACAAAAATCGACTTGTCTTAATTTATTACCTTATATTGTCTGTAATACATAAATATTATTTAGAAAATGGCCGCAGTTTTTATTACAGCTTTAAAATTCGGGTTTGTGATCTTGGAACGTACCAATCAGTGCCGGTCTAGCCTCCAAGATGGTTGAATAAAACCGCGTGTGCTTTCATTGCGCGTAATATAAAATGGAGGCGGCGTAAGCCTGCAATAGTTTACAAAAACAACGTTGACTAGAATAACTAATAGTACATATTGCAAGTTACCTTCTAAAATACAGGTATAACGTACAAGATGAGGAATTCAATGTGAGTGTGATGATACTGTCACTCGAGGCACTCAGATTAACTTTACAGGATCTACTGAACACTGATCACTTAGCTACGTCGAACAAAAAGCACTCGTTCGCATCCACCGGTGTGAATGAGCGGCCAAGGCGCGGGAAGCGGCGGCCGCCCGAGCGGCGGCCGCCGCAGATACAAACAAGTACGGTTACAGATTGAAACCAATTCTAGTGCATCCCAGCCAATCGGGACCTTTAGTACAAGGTGACTATTCAGTCTATTACAATAGGAAGACGCCGAGTCAACTCTCAATACAGATTAAAAATACTTTGTACTACTGAGGGGTACTAGCTCCGTTTATTTGTCAATCACAATATTTTCATCTAAATTACACTACTACGATGCTCTAATTCGTCGGGCTAGAGACCCTGATCACAATTTCAACGGTTCAAAAAGAATTGTACAAAAAATATTGTCTCCATTTCCAAACTAGTTTGGTCCATTATCTACGACTATACAACTCTAGCCATTAACGAAAGCAAATTCCAAATAAAAGTTCTAGTAAGGCACAATCTTGTGTCTCCGGGGTACGACCTGATATGCCTCCAATGCTTTACACACTACGCTACCTAGACGAGAACTAAGCAACCGGCTCCAAACGTCCAACTAAACTAAGCTACGGTATCCAAAAACCCAGCCCCCAAAACCACTTCTATTGCTACACTATAATACTGGGATGCACTTTACTAAAGGAATACCAAAAATGAAGCATAAATGACAGCTGCGGGTAGACGCCCATCTGGCCCGACGCCTCCGCCGTCCGCGCTCTTCAGTCTTCGGCCGGACCTGTTTCATGCAAATCTTCTACCGCCTCCACTGCCATGCATTCGGTCCTTCTAATCTACATGGGGGTCATGGTATCCGGTAAAGCATCTACCTACGTAAAATAGGTACGGAAAAAGCGATAAATGAAAAAACGACTGTTTCTTTACCATTTATTTCTAAAAATCGTCTAAGTGAAGATGAGCCGTTTGGGCTGATGGAGGCGCGCGGCCTTCTACCCTCTAGCGATCCCAACTATTCTAATCTTCAACTACATAGTCCGTGAGTACATTACATTTACCGATAAAGCATATTAGAGCCATGGTGTCCTTTTGCATAGATTGCTTCAATTGTCTTAATCTAACGCAAGTTCCATAGGCAAATTATATACACTGTATATACAACTTTCCATACACCCAAGTGTTAACTAACCCCCTATAACAGGCAGTTCCCTTTGCGTATTCCGATGGGTTACGAGAAACTAGATGTACGTCTCGAAAACTTACAATAAAAAAATACTCGACAGCTCGGCCTGTTGCAGCAGCTTTACATGGTTTTTTTGCACGCCCAGTTAATATAAGCCAATTTCTCCGCGTTTGTCTATGGAACTCTGTTACTAAGTCCATGCGTAGGATTTATATAGATATATTACATCTATAAACAAATGAATCCCTATCGCGCCGTCTACGTCCACAGAGTATACATGACAAAATCATATTGCACTTTAGTCTAATAGCAGTCTGTGAAACAGCCCATCTATACTAGTCATTAATTAATCTACCATAAATGCCTTTATAAATAAAGAAGGGAATGTTCATCTCATATCTCTGATGTTGCCGTAGCAACCAGAGATGCCAGTTGCTCCAAATTCCTTCCACAATCTGCTTTCAAGTGCTCTGCAGCCTTTTTATAAAAAGGGACAACGGCAACCCTGGTAGATACGACACTGAGATATAGCCATAAATAATTTAAACTAGCTACCAACTACAGAACTCTGACTACAGACTGATCAAATATAGAAAATTAAAATATTATATAATTTTAAACAATCGATAGTAGACAATATTTAATAATTTATATTATTTTTCTCTATATGCACCTTATCTCCAAGCTATAAGGGTGAAATTTAACAGACGGCGAATGCCCGTCCCCCGTCTTACAGTAGGTATAGCAAAAGTTTGAAAACACGAGTTCGTTGAATGCAAACACGACCGCACGCCTCAAGCGGCGAAACACTACTGGGGTACGACGAGTCCCCACCTAACGCCGGCTAAATATACAAATACCGTCTACTGAGTACATCGACTTAACGATACAAAAATATTATAATTTGTAGGTGTATAATAACTCATCTCTGGCGCTGTACAAGACGAGCGGCGGCCGATCCAACGGCACAGACACCGCACAAACCACGGGGCACATGGGCGCCGCGAGCCCGGCGACGTCTGTGGCGGGCAATGCCTTATCGTACACTTAGCGTAATGGTAATTATTGCTCTCGATTTATACTTATGATGTAAATCTTCAAAATCACTACGCTACTACTAACTAGCATGTGCCGAAGCACACACAACGCAATAGATATTTATACCAATCAAAAAGTTGTATATATCTAAGTATGTATATAACCCTAATGAGTACTAATCAACATTGGTCCAGAAAAACTGGAGTCGCGTAAGCAATGGCGCCGCTGTGCCGCGGCGCAAGCTAGACAGCCGATTTAGGCGAGAGGTTGAGCAAGACAGAGACGCCGAGGGCGGGGTGATGCCGTCCGATCCGCCACCAACTAAAATGACTAGAGAGGAATGTTCCGTCCATGGCGACCGAGGCGATCCAACCGTCATTATTGTCACAATCTTAATCTACTCGGCTTTGACAAAGTAAAGTGCCTCTCTTTCAAACTGTCCGCTGCCGGTGAGCATCGCAACTTTGGCCTCCTTTTGGCAAATCAGATCCGCGGAAGACTTGTAGCACACAACGCATAATCAGCGCAGTGGCCTCGGCGTTAGCGAGCCTCACGGGCGAGATCAGAGCGAGCGAGGCTGCGTCAGCGCCTTCGTCCCGCTGCCGAACCTAGCACTGCTCATGCGTCGCACGACTGTAGGCCACAAGCGAAGCGCACTACACAGGCCTACGCTACGTGTCTACGCAGCGGCGGCCCGCGAGCGTCGTCCGTCGCCCGCGCGGCCGCCGTAATAGCGCGGTTCACAACCAAGTGCGGCGAATGCCTGTAAGAATTGACAGTGACGCTGGAAGATGCATGTTCTCAATTGCATGCCAAAGACCAGAGGGTTAGTCACAAGAAGTAGGCACTCGAAATAAACATCTACGCTAACCCCACGTGCATAAGCGAAAGGGCACAATAGAGAGCGCAGAGGTCGCTGGAAGCGCGAGCCGCGCCGAGCGGCCGTGGCATAGCGAGCGCGTAGGCGCGGCCTACTGCGCTCCCCATTCTGCGCGTTGCGCCGTGTAACCCCGACTATGCGAAATAAAACACATTTCTAATATTATTCAATGTAATGACACAATCTAAGTGCTCAATTACAGGTTACGTACGAGCATACTAAATAATTCTACTTCTAACATACCTCAAAGAGTCCAGTGTTGCCTAATCAATACAGGTGTATTAAAAAAATATAAATAAACTATGTTAGGCTGCGAGGCTGCCGCCCCAACGGCGGACACGCGGCCCGCCACACTCTGGGCATGCATCGCCGCGGCCAGTCCTCCCGTCTTTCTCCAGTGTCCAGCCATGGGGGCGGAGCCTTCTATACATACTCGTAAACAAAAATTAAGTACAATTTATTGGGCGGCGCAGTGGCGCTCCGCCGCGGAGGGCAACACGTCACAATAACGTTACTAATACTGAGAGAACCGGGGAAAATTATAATATACAAAAGGTGTTAACCGATAAGGCGCAACGTCGCGCTTCTATGCCGCCGTCACACAACAGTCGAGGGTAGAGCATCTCTGCCCTCGGCATCGCTACTCGGACCCGATCGTCGGCCTCTCATCTTTAGATTCCAGCCACACAGAAGCGCGACCAGCAATAATAATCTCAGAAACTAACCTACTTAAAATAGGAATACTGCTAATATAGGGATACACAGGTGTTTTTATAGCTAGCGTGGCACTGCCTCGGCAACTTCCGGTACAACGGTTCGTAGCCACGAACCCGCCGCAAAGCAGGGCCACGAGTGAATCGACCGATGTGGGAATGTGGTCGACAAAGCTACCATGCATCTACTATCGCCGCTTGCCTCTGCCTGGAGACACCAACTGTACCTGGCACTTACGGACAGCGCGACAAATATCCACAATATGATTTTTTCTGCAGACATGCAAATACAGTGGAGTATATTTTTGCAAAACCAAACCCGGTTAAGTTGCTAGTATAAGTAGATATTTATCGCGACGCAAAAGCAACTTAGTGGGTTAAGTACAAACATTTCAAAGATCACTTGCATGGGACCAGGTCCCCAAGTTCTCGCCTTAAAACTAGAAATTGCACAAACACAACCATCAATCGTCTTTTTTAATAATAATACTTTTCAAATCACAGAGTATAATATAAAGTAGCCAAGTATTGCTTCAAGTTTTAGAATCTAACTACCTACACTACGAAGTACATACGCGAAAATAATAAATCAGCGCTCAACGACGCGTCGTCATCGATCAAAATCAAAATCGGACAAAGTTATTTCGATAAAAATCAATCAATAAATACTATTAAAATTTTATTTATAGAGAAATAATGATAAAACCTTAAAATTACAAAACCGTCAAACCATCCCAGTGACAGTTCCCTCATCACGAAGCAAGACGGGCGGCTGGCAAATTTGAGACACACTGCGAAACCGAGATGGCATTTAACAGACTCTAGAGCAGCTATCCCCAACGTGGTCCAGATGGCCTCTTACGAGTCCACGGGAGACAACGTGGTTTACCTTGGGCATGGGCATACAAAATGAGTACTACAATAATTGTATACTTTCAAAAGCTTTCATAATCCACAACACGGTTCAAAGAATTATTTTTTTCGTCATTGAAACTTTCTTTCGAGATTTTGAAATTGAGAGCACGGGGTCCACCGGATCCAGCGAAATTTAGTTGTCTATGAAACAAAAAGAGTTTGGATACCACTGCTCCAGAGATGTTTTTTTAATAATAGTTACCCAACAAAGGGACACGCCACATCACACAAAAACCATTGCAACATGGTCAACCTACGGACCTTCACCAAAAATACTTACCGTCAAGATTATGTATCCAGCATCAGACGGCTAGAGGCCAACCACCAGGTGCACCACCAATAGGATATAGAGCGCTGGCAACTACCCGCAACAAAATATTTGCATATAAATGCGGCCTGTCGAACTGATATTTTCTTGGGATGACAAGAAAATATTATACACATAAATATAGAAAAAATGCAGACAAAATTTGTAAAAGTAAAAAAATGATACTACATGCGTTTAAATAGAAAAATATACTCAGCCAATGCTGAAACCTTTTTTTAATCTCCCGTGGTCAATACCACTGGTGGTGCTGGTAGTGAGTCGTCGGTACCAGGCAGAGGCAGGCGATGTCTACGGCTCTTTAGATTATTGTCGTACACTTAGCGTGTTGGTATGCATTCGAATTACTTAAGACGCTATTTGACACGCGACCCCACATGTCGCCGACTTTTTCAACTTAGCAATGTCATGTTATGTTTCATTACATAATTCAATATTTACTATAGATAGAAAGTTGCGAGCTAAAAATTGCCGAATAGTTGTGACACGTGGGCAGTTCAAAATGAAAACTATCGTCGGTCAGGTCGCGCGACATGTGCGGTAGATGTCGGACACAAGTTCGAGCTGGACAAAGGCAATGTCGTCTGTAGTGATTTTTGAGATCGTCAGCCTCTTCGACACTCCGTCTATCGACACACATTTAAATTTAAGATATGAGTAATAATTGAGATTCACGTTTGCATAAAAATTAAGTACTTTAGGAACATTAAACAGTTGCCCGGCCGTTAAAACTAATTAAGTAAATGTTTCATTTTGACATAAAAATATCAAGTTTACTTCAAAATTGAGCATTTTCCAAACACGCAAAGCGCCTGCGCCTCCGCACGCCCGAAGGCGTGTCAAATCTCGTAATACTGTGGCGGTTTCCTCTGCGCCTCTCGATACAAAAAATAATTTTGCCCCGTATGCCTTCGGGGGCCTGAATACAACACACCGATAGAGCATTTGGCGAAATACTTATAACTAAGCGTTAATTAAGTCTCAAAAATCACGCCAGAATAGCGTCGTCTACACAAAATGGCGTAATGATTGCTTCTCTGTTAGATATGTATGAGTGAAGAGCGAGCGGCGGACGCCGCGTGACGTCACGGGGCGCGACGTTCCAATTTCAAAGGAGCCGCGTCTGACCTACATCGCCTCATATCAGCGTTGCCAACCTTGCGGCGAAACGTGCTAATGCTTGCACTTTGCTAAAACTTGACATTTGTCGGGAATAAAACTGAATGTAGTCACTATATTCGAAATATAAAAATATTTTATTTAGTGCTAATTAATAAAATGCACTGGCACCATTTCGGTGGCCTAAAATCGTTTTTAAAATAAAACTTAAGCTAAAACACTGTAGTGAATCTTTCATTTGCTTCAATTATGAGGGTGGGTGTGAAAAACGCGCAAATCCTGCGCAAAGGGCGCCAAAATGGCGTCGGTGATAACAATCACGCCAAAAAGCCGCTCGACTGAGTCACGAAACGACGCGCCCCGCTCTCGTTCCCAGACAATAAAAAAAAGGTTTTGGCACAATTTGGTGGCATCCATGGCACGGAATTCTATAATACTGATCCGCACACGCGCCACGCCACGTCCGGCCCGCAGAGTTGCGAGATTCACCATCCTCAAATATCGTCACACGTGCACTAACACTACGGTTCAAGACAAATTAGTTTCAAACTAATAAACTGAGATCTTCGCCTTAAAAATAAAAATGCTCATCTTTGCGTCGGGCGCCGATCCGCAGGGCCTCGCCAGCCAGGGCGCATTGGTCCGGCTTGTCGAAGACCCCGGGTCGGCGATAGCTCAAATACCTTAACCTACAGAGCGTGAACTCGGCAAGTTTTTAGGAACTGTTTTTGAAATTAAATAAAAAAAAGGAATCGCTGCGCTCGCAGGACAACCTAAACAAAGGCAGGTGGGGTCACCTAGGCCCGGATCCTATTCTACGAGGCGCACATCCGTGCGAGAACCACGGTAGCAGGATGCAAACGCACAAGGTCCGTGTGTCAAAAAATGCAGACCGCAGCAAAGGCGTGGGATGGGGAGGCCGTTCGCCGCTCTGTCTAGATGTACATGGGCACTCCGTACATGGCGCTCCAGTCCACGCCCTGGAAGGACGACATGTCGACGCCGGCGAGCGAGTAGGCCGCGCCGAACTGCGGCAGGGCGGGAGCAGGGGCTGGCGCGGGCGGCGCCACGAGCGCTGTGGCGGCCGTGGCGGCTGTGGGCAGCGCGTAGGGCGCATAACGGTAGGCGTGCGCGCCCACGGCCGGCACGGCGCCCACGCCGCCCGCGTACACGAGCCCGCGGCCAGGGCGTAGCACCAGGCGCTTGCCGAGCGCCAGCGGCGTGGCTGCCACGGCCTCCTTGGGCTGCGCGCGCTTGCACTCCACCTTCTTGTTCTTGATGGTGTGGAAGTGGATGTCGCAGACGCGCTCTACCGCCTCCTCCGAGTGGAAGGTGACGAAGCCGAAGCCGCGGTGGCGCTTCGTCTGCTGATCCATGAGCATCACGGCGTCCTCAACGAGCCCGAACTGCGAGAAGTAGGCGCGCACCTCCTCGGCTGACGTATCCTGCCCGACGCCGCCGACGAATATCTTCTTGGTCTTGGTGGGCTTGGGTGCCGACTTTGGCGTCGCATGTTTCGGGTCGATGCGCTTGCCGTCCAGCGTATGCACCGGCACGGCGAGCACCTTGTCCACGGACGCGGCCTCCTGAAACGTGATGAAGCCGAAGCCGCGCGAGCGCTGCGCGCGGCCCGCCGTTAGAGCCCGCCTCGGAGCAGCTGAGCGCCTTTGGTCGCCCCCCACCCTCAATATCTCCAAAGAGGTACACGACTCTCAACAGCTAAAGAAAAAACCAATGGCACTCAAGCTACAAGTCGCAGAAACCTAGAGATTGCAACCACTTCAACATTAGGCAATCCGTAGGCTCCCAATAAGTCTAACAGGGCAACACCTAATATACAGAACTATACTTAGTGAAGGTCAGTACGGGAATTACGTCATGCTGTCTGTTACATCTATGATTAGTCTGTACTATATAGAACGTCGTGTACTGTTAGTACTATGTTACATTTAGAAATCTAAGAAAACAATACGACTCGGAAACCCATACATGACTAGCTCGATACCGTGACTAAGCCTACCGAGCAGTATCGCTACCGTCTTGGGAGGAGTTTACATTTGCTCTAGGCTAATAATTACATCTCCCGCTAACTCTCTTCTTCACTTCAAACACACGACATATAGCTATTGTTACTAAAGAGTTGTTCAAAGTTAGTGTCTTGCCCTGCGGGTCCAATATTTTCATAAAAACTGGGAAATATATCCCCTAAGCATTAGGTAGGTATAAGTAGGCATAAGCCTATTACTACTCTTGCTTATACAGAGTTGCTCAACTTGAACTGTCTCAGATTCGGTCACAATTAAAAAAAAACAAAATCTAAGAAAAAAGCTTAAAAATAACCAAAACTCCAAAGCCACTTACAAATTTGGGCGCGATCTTGTCCGAGCTCAGTGACAGTCAATAACAATTATTGCATTAAACCTAATATTGGTAAGCAATAATAGCAAGCTAAGCAACACTTAAAAGAAGGTTCCATTTCTCTATAGTCTATATTCGAAAATAGTGGACGTGATGGCAACACCGTCTAAAAACGGAGAACTACCGATACCGGAAGAAAGAGATAGACTATAAACGACGTTAGTGAGTCTAGCATGCCACTGTGTTAAAATAACCCGCTTCTGTACTTGTATAGCCCATCTATGTCTACTGTACCATAAACAAAACTTTATCAACGCTTCCCGCCAATTTGGCGATTCCATTGCCAGTAGCACAAGGCAATAAAAAAAGTCGTCATTTTAGTATCAACAATTAACAAAAACTGGTATTCTCTAATGTGTCGAGATCCGCTAGGCTTAAAATACATTACCGCCGGATATACAACGCGTTTGAAACGAGACAAAATTGAATTAGATCGCCCCCACTCCGCGTTCCAAGTAAATAAATGAACGAGGCATTTTCAAAATTAATTTAATTACCGATAGAGGAACAATTTCGTTGGTTTAAGATTTTAGATCCGGGACATATAAAACTCATCTGCCGATTACAAAATAACATGGCTCTGGGGTCCCTAACAGAGTAACAAAGTCTTGTTCATGATACAACCACGCACCCTAGAACTACCTAAAACCCAATCAAGATTGTACACTGACCGAGTGAGTCGGAACGCCATCTTGATTTTTATTAAACACTTTTTCAAAGGAATCACTCATTTCCATCTGTACACACTCTTTCATGACAGTGCCGCAGTGATTTCCTTTTAATTTCTACAACAAACTACTCCTAACTTCACTAATTGACATTATAGTTTTGAGTTGTTAAACTTATTAAACATTGTATAATTTAATGTAAAACAGACCAATAAAACTTTATCTTTCAGTTCATGAAACTCAGAGCAAAACCTGTTTAGATCACCACATGTGGCCTTCCTTATATTAGACTAATAAATAAGTAGTCATTGTCAACTCAAATCTACTTATTCTTCAATGATTCCACTCAGCTTAAACATGCCTAAAGTCATATTTTGATACACAGAAGACAGTGAAATTAATTACCTTCCATCAAGAAAAGATTAAAAGATGCAAATATCTCAATTAAAACTTATCAGAGAGGCACTGTCACACTGTATAATAATATTGTTTTATAGAAGAGATGATATTTCCTTGTTGGATTGGTTAACCTGAATCCTAAACTTAAGATTATATTAGAACAAAAAAAATACAAATGTTCTTATTAATTATCTCATGACACACTTTTAATCCTACAACTTGTCAAAATTGATTTCAAATTACACTGTTTTGATACGGGAAGGTATAAAATACAGTTTTATCTGAAAAACTTGTAGCAAAAGCATTATATTTACAATTACAATAAAGTATACAGTGAAGAAATGAGTATGGCCCTCACCTGCTAATTAAAACAAAACTGGATGAAGTGAAATCACATCTTACTATTATAATTTATATAATTCTTGTATACCTAATTCAATATTGTGGTGTCTTAAAAATATACTGATAAAACTGCACCTTATAATTAGATTTTATTTCTCAAACCTACAAAGACCTACTTGTGTGACTGGATCTTTCATTATCAGTACATCCGTAACTGCTCCAAACATAGCAAAGTATTCCCTCAGCTTCTCAGAGCTGGTTTGCCAGCTGAGGCCACCCACAAACAGTTTACTCGGAGATGGCGATGTAGTTCCAGTATTAGTAGCAACTGGGGATGACCGGCCAGATGACGGTGAAGTTTCTGAAGTGTGACAAAAAGAATTTATCAATTTAAGCCAAAATCAAAGATATTTCAAGACAAGACAGCTTCTAAATACCTATAACTTTAATATGATAAAACAGACAATGGGTTACATAGATATCTTGACGGTAACAGGTCACTTAAGCCTATGCACTCAACCTTATTAAAAAAGGTCTGTACCATAATAATTAGTTTTTTCACTATTAATAACATTAAAAACACATAACACACCTAAATTTGTTGCAGCGAAATATCAATATCACCAACTATAATGACAAAATTACATATCCTTGAAGATATAATTTAAATAGAACTTCTACATTATTTACACATAGTATTTATTAATATACAAAAAGAAATTTCAAACTGTGTATTATAAGAAGAACTTTAATATAAATATTTTACCAATTTAAACAACATTTACTTTTATTATATGTTGTTTTCACTTGGTAAGAGACACCAGTCTCTAGTATAATATTAAACTGTAAATTGCTAATAAACAAGAAAAAGAGAAGAAACACTTAGAAATGAATGCAAGCCTGAGGCATTAGTAAATTTAAAAATAATAATATATAATATCTACTCTTTCTATTTCATGTATTGTAAACATACAACTGTTTACATTGATTGTCTATGACTAAGTTGCCTGGAAGAAATGCCATGGTAGTGATAAGATTAATAATACTATATCCACATTTTATATGAATTTATTCTCACTTTTATTTCTCTGTTGTATTTAAAAAAGATGTCGTTTATATAATAAGTTACCTATGTTCAATTTAAACTAGTTTCTTTTGTTTTGACATAAACATTGATATGTTCAAAGTTGGATGTTTAAAGTCCAGTTGTATGAATTATATTAAATAAAATAGAAACAAAAGATAATAATTGAACGAACATCAGTTCAATATATATTAATACATACAGGAAAGTAAAAACTACATATTCCTTATTATTATTAATGATTAATTTACTTAAAAGTTGCAACTTTTTATTTATTGATTATATGTATGTAAACCAAGTATCATTTGTACGTGGATAAGTCTACGTTTGTATATGAAAACTTACTGATTTGCTGAACAGCAATCTGTTGTTGCTGCTGCTGATGAGCAGCCGCCGTAGCTGCGGCGTGGGCGGCAGCCTGCGCGTTCAGAACATGGGCAGCCAATTCACCGTCCACCATTTCCAAGCCTCCAAGTGCACCGCTAGAATACACCATCATTTTAGCACTAAATCACAGTAACCACAAATTACACAATAGCACGCTTGAATAAGCGCAGCGACAACGAATAATCTGAGTCAAAACGCTTTCTATTCAAATAAAAACAAATGAAAAACGCTTCGGAAGTCCGGAAGTTCCATAATCAATTTCAAGTTTTTATTTCAATCGAAAATTTATAAAAAGTATATCTTACATAAACTTATATATTAATAACATTAATTTATCCAAATAATGTTTCTCGAAGTAATGACAGTAATAGAATTATTGTAACTTGAAATTTATTTATCGCTTTCTTCGCTTTCGTAACTGTTTAAATTCTTTTTTTTCAACGATCTTTTTGAAAACAATGACAACTGACAATTAATACGTAATGACAATAAGATAAAGGCGCTCACCAACATACAATTATAATTAGTATAACAAAAGAATTTTTTTTTCATCATTACGTTCTTATATAACGTTTTTTTGTAATTCTAATGAATAATAATAAATAAAATAATTTATAATAATAATAATAAATCTATATTTCAGTTACAATGAACCATATAACTATGTAAATTCAAACATAATAAAAAAAATCCATAATTAAAAAAAAACTATGACTAAGCTGAATAATTTTATTGTACGCGTTAACATCAGATACAATTTGTTCGAATTAAATTAAGTATTATCATCATTCCAGCCATAGGACGTCCACTGCTGGACATACTCCTCCCCATCGGATGCATACCTGTCGGAGGTTACCTGCATCCAGCGTCTTCCGCCGACCTTTACAAGGTCGTCTGTCCACCTTGTGGATGGACGACCTACGCTGCGCTTGCTGGTCCGTGCTCTCCACTCTAACTCTTTTATTATTATTTTATGTATTAGTAAAATTAATAACTATTTAAAAAACTGGAAATTAAACTAAATTTCCATTGCGAGCATTTGGTCACATTAATGTTATTCACACCCTCAATTATTTGATACGAGGCGTCCCTGACGTCATTGTGTAGGTGAGTGTTAATGTAATAGGCGTGAAACAAAAGCAAATTTGTAAAGCAGATTGTTTTGATTAAAATTCCATCTTCTTTATATTAATACATTTTGGAATTTAATATACAAATAAATTATATATAAAATAATATACAAATATTGAATGAATTTAAAATATTGAAAACTTTATCAAAATTTTGTTTTTTTTAACACTTTTTTTTAACTTGATCCCACGTACGAGAGTTTAAAAAGCGTCGCGTTAGAAACCGAAGTTGGCGCTATTTTATCGTTCTCAATATTCGTTTTCATATGAACGCTTGAAAATCAGCCTGAAATCGTATGTGTGCATGTATAGTAAATCAAAAAGGAAAAGAAAATCATTTTGGGTACATCCCCCAACTGAACAAAGATATTTAAAAGGACAGTTTGTGTTGCTTTATGAAGATGGTATAAATAAATATCCTAATAAGTTTTTAAAACTATTTCCCAATTTTTAAACCACTTTCGATGAATTATTGAAAATCGTAAGCCCTCGTAAGCTTCCATCTTGCGGACTTCCTGAGAAATTGTGCACCTGGATTTTTGGCTTTCTTACAGATCGCAGCATTAAGGCGTTGTCGACAGAGCATGTTCGATCTTCATTCTGTGATTGCTTAGGACCCGCAAGCCTGCGTACTATCTCCGACCCTGTTCGTACTGAATTACAAACGATCTGCTACACCTTACCAATTTGCTATGCAGGACGAAATACTGGAGATGTATCTTTTACGGGTCGTGATAACATTTTTCAGGACGAAGTTGTCCAGTGCAGAGATAAACTTGTTTCTGAAATCGAGTCTTCTCCACAGAGTCTCTGACTGGGGTTGACATAACTTAGTCCAATTTAACCCTAAGAAATCACAAGCGCGTGGACCGTTAAAAAGTCTTCCTTTGTCGTATCTCCTTCCTTTCAGAACACACCATTGTCCACCTCAGCTAGTATCGGAATACTTGGCGTCAACATTTTCAGTGATGTTCAATTTGGCAGTCATCTGGAGGACAAGAATAAATTAGCCACCAAAAAGCTAGGAGTGCTCAATAGGACAAAGCGATACTTCACTTCTGGCCATCGCTTACAACTTTATAAAGCGCAAATTCGACCTCATATGGAGTACTGCTCGCACCTCTGGGCGGAAGAGCTCCCAAATATCAGCTTCTACCTCTAAAACACATTTATCATCGGCTTGACTCTTTGGCGTTGCGTAGAGATATTGCTTCACTCAGAATCTTCTACTGCATCTATCATGGGGAATATTCGTAGGAGTGATACATGCTGCTGAATTTCACAATCCAACATCGAGGCAGAATGCAAAGTTTCATCACTTCACCTCTGTGTTTGTCGTTCCACAATTGAGCGATTTTTAAGGCATTTTTTGCTGTCCACCACCTCTCTGTGGAATCAGCTGCCAGCAAACTTCTCTTTTTGTACTTCCAAACCAATACGACTTGGAGACCTTCAAGAAAAGAGCGTAGACATTCCTTAATAGCCGGCTATGTACCCGCCGCTTTGCAATCGCTACGGGTTACTATGGGTGGGGGGCCGCTTTCCCTAAGTGAGCCTCCTGCTTGTTAGCCACTGATTCTATAAAAAAACGGCGACAGTCGAATAGTGCTCGATAAAAAACCACCGATCTTTAAAACAGCCTTCGTCTGAACAAATACATGGTTATCAATATTTGGTATTTACTCGGCTGTTTAACGCCCGTTGAAAAAGCGCTCGTGTGTACGATCTCTTAGGCATTTTGTTCACTTATTTTGTGACGAATTTGGGGTATATTCTTTTTAAGGATATTTTGTAGCCGCTGCCAATACCGCATATTCCGCCTTGCGGGGATTCCCGTATTGTATTTTACGCTTCGATTGTTTATGAATAACCAGTTATAATGACATTGACACCTGAAAGAGTTTAGTCAGTTGTGATTTCAAATTGTATCATCATCATCAGCCTATCAAGTCCACTGCTGGACATAGGCCAAATTGTACAGTATACATGAAATAGAAATACCTATAAGGGAATAAAATAGTCTTCCGCCCGATCGGCCAACGCCCACATTACGTAGTTGATAACATCTCACTTTGGTCTGCCATAAGATGTATTTATTCATATATTTATTTTCTCTACAACGATACCTATCGCCCACTCTGTATAGCAATACTTTTCAGGGCAAGAGTTTGTTTTTAATGTATTAAGCTACGTGCAAGGACCTCAAAATCACTTTTAAGGGTGTTTAATTTCACAGTAATCTAGGTTTCTTTTTTAATAACTAAACCGATGTTGGCGTGTGGTCTTTATAGCTTCTCGCGGACTTTGGGTCGACAATTTCCTTCAGCTTTCATGCGAGAAACGAACCTCGTCTTGGGCCGTCGCGTGAATGTGGGCCGCCTGAGTGGCCGATCGGAAGCTTTGCGTCGCTCCGCTCGGTATTTCTCTTATATATGCTGCGGCTCCTGTCGGTGTCGATGGCCGTATTATTTCAATTATTTCAAGAGCCGTATATCCTCACTCAACTCAACAAAACACAGTATAAGTACCGTTTCACGCTGAGCATTCTGTGAGTCCGTGGTACCACTTCGGACGAGCCGGCCCAAAAGATATCTTACATAATTTGGCAAACAATTGCCGGTTCAGCTACCGTCTTTCCACAGAATAGAGAAATAAATCAAAGCGTTTTTAATCTATGGTCCGAGTGAAAGATTACTTTCGCCGAGCGCAGCTGTCTTATTTGTATAAGATTAGCCGCTGAAAAACATAACCATAATCTGTTTTTATCAGAAAAGTTTTTTTGATTAATAAACTAATTAAGGGATTTTTAAATTTAACAATTTTTTTACAAGCCTTCAGACACTTTAATCGTCTCAGAGATATTGTTAATAATATATTTCTCTTGAGAGATACTACGAACTGCGAACAAAAGCCTCACGGCACCAGCTAGCATAATTTCTACAGGCTCCAGTGTCTCGCATTGGCCCAAGTAGGACACTCGAGGGGTGCACTTAACCCAAGAGCCTAGGCTACGATGAAATCCTTGGCGTCCTGCGTGCCCATTGATAAATACAGTCAACCTAGCTTCTACACAACACTAGATTGAGTCGCTTACTTTGAGAAATTTTCCACTTCAACCCAGAATTTAAGACACTTGCCCGGCCAATGTTCTGCCAAAAACCAAATATAAATGATAAATAATTGAAAATGTACATTCGGACCGGGGATCGAACCCCATACCTCTCGCTTCGTAAATTATAAGAGCACTTACGAGATGGCCTAATAAGTGCCTCAGTATGTCTCTCCCACGAGTAAAACAGAGCTGGTGACACTCGCTCGGCCACTTTTAACTCTTTCCAAAAACCAAATAAATTATACATTTTTATTTGCAGCAGGGATCGAACTCGATCGATCAATATAGGCTTATAAGACCACTTAGCTGCGAGATTCTGGATACGTTGGAGTCGTTAGCCGGGTCCAACGATAAATCAGTGTGGCCATCCTTAATAATTTATCTCGTAAGACTCCATTGTGGCAACTAGCAACCCCTCCTTGACAGATGTCCACAGATTAGACATTACTATGTGAATGATTAATGGCGCTCGTGTGTTATATTTAGTTATTTATAATTTGTTCATATTTAGGAGCATTTCATGAGCATCACCGCAATGTTTGTCGTTCCACAACTTAATATGCATTTTATTTCGTACCACCATTCTGTGGAACCAGCTGCCAGCAGAATTATTTCTAAACCAATGCAAGGACCTTGTTATCCTGGGATGCCAGGCAGGCATGGCTTTACAAGGGCAAGGAGTGGGCGGAGGATCGCTTATGTTGCCACTGTTTTCATTTAATACATCTTATATTTGTATCAAATTTCATTAAAATATTTAAGTTTGAACACGATAAGTAAGATGTAAGCGTAATTCGTTACCATTGTTGACCTATTGTCCAAACCGTTACATCTTGATGGGAAATAAGTGAAAGTCTCGGCACGAATCAATTTGATTTGCTCTTGATTTCACATTGCACTTTGTCATCATCATCATCAGCCTATTCAAGTCCACTGCTGGACATAGGCCTTCCCCCAAAGACGCCAACCTGTTACTATCTTGAGCGATCTGGATCCAGCGGTTTCCCGCGACCTTCGTAAGATCGTCTTTCCATCGCGTGGCGGGACGTCCCACTCTGCGCTTTCCGGTACGCTGTCGCCATTAAGAAATATATTTGGATGCTGTAGTGGACCCAGCAGAGATGGTTCTGCAAACTAGGTCCGCTATTTGTTTCAACTTATATGACATTTTTCATTATATCTCTGCCAATTTACACAATAATATTATATCATTGCCAATGTGTCATTCTGATCTATGAGCTATATTATTGCAGAATTATTTCATTGAAAGTCATTGGGTAGTTTTTGCGTGAAATATTTTAATTTAACATAACTTCAAAATGCAGCTCGTTGAACGGCAAAATCAGTCTACCACCGGTTCCAAGCTAAGGTTAAAATCTGCGAAATTAACTTAGAGGGTGTAATTTTTTGCTTCCGTGCGTAACTTGAATGATCTCTGACAATGCTTGGAATGAACACCTTATTCCCAAGGTCATTTAACGTCATTTACAAAATCATTGACACTGTAGTGTGCTTTATCACACAAAGGTCTATTATCAGTTGTTTTAAATTTACTTACAGAAAGATTTTGAACGTTTTCTAGGATTCTATTGTAAAGACGATTCGCGTTGCCTTTAAAGGATTTACTCATTTCACTGAGTCTGATCACTGGTAAAACTACTCTATGCTTATTTTGTATATTTCAATTATTATTGTCGCTTTTCTTGACAAAGTCATATTTTTTCGACCATACATAACATACTCTAAAACGTATTGAGATGCTACAGTCAAGACATTTCTTTAAATTTTTCAATCTCCTAAAACTTTAGTGAAAATACTAAACGCTTATCTTAGATTGGGTCACCAAGCTTGTATCAAGATTTATTATATGAAAATTGAGAAACAAACAATAATGATCACTTAGGATATGTGTACCTCAACCCATGGACACCCCTAGGCTCCTACTAGGCAACAGTTTGCTGACCTATTATTATTATTGATGTCGAGAGAAGCATCAACGCAAAGCCAAAGATTCAAGCTGGTTTCTTCAATACATAGGAAATATGTAGGGTATCGGGGTCATTAACTCATCTTGACAGATAAAACAGCTAAATAGAGAAATATCCCAACGTTTCTGCCAGATCGATAGTTGATTGAGGGTGTTCTCCAGTGAGGGGGTGGCCCAGTGCGCATGCGGGAGCAAAGCGGGGCGCGGCGTTCGTCCACGCCGCCTCAAACCGGAGCTGCCGTCATGTGAAACGCACGTGTCTGTCATATTGTCCTGTCACAGCAGTAAGTCTCATTCTACTGCTGGGCCCGGACAACCTAACGGACGCGTTGCACACTCGCCATCAAGAATTGTGTATCTGTGACTCGTTCTTGTGTGGCTATGCGTTGAAGAGCGTACGCAACCGATGGAGATTAGCACATTCGCGCCGTACGATGTCAAAAGGACTCACTGCCGGTGCATAGCGTTCATTCGTCGAAGCGGGAAACGAATTGTATAAAAACTATTCAAAATTTGCACGTAAACCTTCCTGAAATGCTAAATGTGTTGTATGGTTGTATTGAACGTGGTTCTGTACGCATGCGTACTGCATCCGCCATTTTCTTAGGGTTAAGCCTCGGGTGAATCTCTTGAATTTTATGTGTTTTAATTTGACTATTATCTGTGGAGCCATTTTGTATTCTATGTAGAACTGGCTATATAATGCTGTTTTGAAAATCGTAATTAATTTAATGTTTTTATTACAGTCTAATGGTGTGCTAGAAATTTATAATATTAATTGTAAGGCCCAAAGTTGGTTTATTTCAGACATGATACAGCGGACAGCTAGTATTTTGGGTACTCACCCCAATTAAGATATTTGTATATCTTCACTATACAAATCAAGAAATTTTAACCACACCCATCTACATATATGTTATGTAGTTTTTTTTGTTAATATATTCATAAATACCAATACATGATTTCAGATAATCTTTCAAAAATTGGATTTTGCAACATATTTATGTTACCTGTGGGAGAGTCATGCTGAAGCACTAATTGGGCCGAATTGATATCACGGGCTCACTGAATCAGTGTGAAATACTTGTAATTTATTTCGCTGAAAGAGTAATCCCGAAAATTATATCGCTCAAGCGGCGTAAAAAGTCGGCCACAATTATAGCACTGCTGTCCATGGGCGGCAGTGATCTCTTACCATAGAACAGACTAGCTTGCTCTGTTGTCCGCAATACTTTAAAAAATTCATAATATGTTGATAGTTTGAGAGTATCGCGTTCAAACAAATTTATTACTTACATAAGTAAAACTTGCTTGTTGATTATTAATTAGTGGTTTTAATATTCCATCACTGTCTAGCCTATGTGCATTTGTTAATGCGAAAACGAGACAGAAACGAATCATCCAATTTTAAGCTAAAATTGATACAAATTTAACATTGATTAAGTTTTTATTTATATTATTACATTCATAAACTTCTGTAATATTAAGGGCTTTTTTACTCTATTCGAAAAATTAGTATGTGATCTTTATTTATAATAAATATGTATAAAAAATTTCGTTTTATTATTATAAGGTATTGAAATCAATAGGAACAGTCATTGTTCTTAGCCACCAACGTCCATTAAAACCTCCTTACTGAATAGAAAAATATTTTAAACATTCTATCTCTCTCTCGCTTACCTGCATTTACTATAGCAAGAACGAGAGGGAATACTTGTTATAATGATGGTTTAAAAAGTATTTAATTAGTAATAGTAATTGAATAAAGAAGATATAGATTAAATATAGAAGATATATAATTAAGATTAGAGATATAGACGAGATTTAATAATAGCCTGTCTCACTCACAGAATTCTCAACGTGAAACGGTACTTGTACTTTGTTTCGGTGAGTGAGTGAGGATATCGGAGGCAATTAAGAATGTTGCTTAAGTGGCGTAAAACACAACCAAAGTGCGGACTGTGGCGCGGTTGTTCAAGGGCGGCACTGTTGTCACCATATAGGAGACTCACCTGCTCCGTTGACCGCTATACTATAAAAAAAGCCATAAACTGAAAAAACTTGCAAAATAATTTGAGTTTGTACTGTATTAATATTTTGAAAGCCAACGAAGCGATACGTATCGGATTCGATCCCCCGTCCAAATAGAAATACGTAATTTATATGATTGCGCCGAAGTAAGACCATCCGCTCACAGAATACTCAGCCTGAAACAGTACCTGTCCTTTGTTTCGATGAATGAGTGAGAATATCCGAGGCCCTGAAAAGTACTACTTAAGCAAGGAAAAATGTCGTCAACACAAGCAATGCCCGGACTGTGGCGCGGTTGGTGATTACTGGCGGTGTTCTCTTACCATATAGGAGACCCACCTGCTCCGTTGTCTGCTATACCATAAAAATAAATCCTTCGCCATTTTCAAATCGACCTAAGCATAGGAAAAAGCTAAATTAAGTCCCATCTGACACCACTTTTCAATTAATTGGTGAGACGGCATTACTTGCGAAGAACTATCCTTGTTTATGGTTAGCTTACATGACGTCATGCGTTTCTTGTCCATTTATAATAAAAACAGCGTACAGCCGTTAAAGGCCGGCAACACACCTGCGGCTCTGCAAGGGTTATCTATGCCCATGGGCGGAGGACCGCTTATTAGTAAGTCTCCTGCTCAGTGCCACCATTTCCATAAAATATCCAACTTATTAGCGTATAATGGATCAGGCGTGACCTGTCTATGATAAGAGATCGCCCATGGACAACGCATGCCACGCTTTGCTGCCGGTTTAAGCGGTAACTTGGTGTCTGCCCATGGGGAAGCCATGCTGACGGACCAATATCGCCATGTCGTGTGGAATTCTACCAGGCTCACAGAAACATTATGAAGCTTGTACTATTTCCCTGAGGATATACGGACTTTGAAAAACCGCTCAAACGGCGTAAAAAGCCACCCCAACGGATTGTGGCCCGTTGTCCATGGGCGGTAATCACTCAACATCGAGGAAACCCAGCTACTCCGTTGTTCGCTGTACGATAAAACAGCGACCCCGAGCCTATTTCAGCCACCGACCCCTAAGAATTAAGGGACAATTTTCACGAACCCCATAAAATAAAGAGGAAAAAAAGGTTGGTAATCGTGTTGGCCAAATTCAGACGCAAGACGCTAGAGTCTTGCAGTCAGTCTTGCAAAAGACCAAGACCACGACCGCCTAAGTTCTGCAAGACGCAAGACCAAGACTGAACCTGCAAGACTTACGCAGGAACAAGACTAAGCAAGACTTCCAGGACTCAGTACAGTTTCACGGAGTACGTAGATATAACAATTCGGATTCGGGTATCGTAGAACTCTTTCTATCTCTTTCAATCTCTTTCTAGACAGACGTTGTTTTTTAAAATACATTCATATTATTGTAATTAATTTGTTTTTTACATGAATTAGCACATTTAAGCTATTAAAGGTAAAAGTTTTTAAAGAAACAGTTACTCCAGTGGGAAACGGCATATCGCCAGTTGTTTTTCCGAATTTCCCATTAAATCTTTAGACTTTCAAAATCATGGTGGTCTTTACTAAAAAATGTTCAAAATGTTCCGATTCCGATAGGTTTAGTCTAATAAGTAAATGCAGACTTTTGCGGCAAGACCAAGACCACGACTGGCTAATTCTGGTCTTGGTCTTGCATTTGGGCAACACAAGTTGGTAAACATTAAAATGAAACAATAATAGGCCGTATACTCGGTGATAGAGAGTATAAATAATTGTCCGTGGGCATATAACCGCACCCTTACAGTTCATTAGTGCGCCACGCCCGTATCAGATCCGCCGTGGGAGACAATTGTTGTAATGACTGGATTCTGAAAGTGCTGACTCAGATCGTTTGGCGCTGTATCGGTGAACCAAGTTTCGCGAACATTGTCTAACTAAAAACTAATCTTAGTTTATTGCTTTTTAATACTATTCCTGCACATGGACAATACAGAAGAAATACACACACCGGCATAATTAGAGAACCCAAAAAAGGTTGATTTTTTTCCAGAAATCATTACTTACATGCATAGTACATAGTTTTTTTAAATTATACAATAATCTGTTGCACTCAAACTAAGTTAGATAAATGCTTAAGTAAATTATACAATATTTCTTCTCGAAGAATTAAACTCAAATTCCAAAAATCGAAAATTAATTTTTTCCTTAAAACTTAAAGTCCTTCCGTACACTGAATAAATTATTAAATTATAATTTTCTGGACCGGGGTTCGAAGCCGATACATCTCGCTTCATAGTACAATTATGTAACCATTTAGCGACGCGGCTATCAAAGTCTGAAAATTTGTGCAAGGAGGTTCAAACCGTTTCAAACGGTACTCCTACTGTGTTTCGCCGAGTGAGTGAGGAGTTCGCCTCCAAATGCCGCTTACAAATTCAGATCTTACAAATGCCGCTTAAGTGGCGTAAAAAGCCGATAACACATAAATAAGTTGAACGTGAACTGGCCAAGGGCGGTGGTGTTCTGTTACTTTATAAGAGACCAGCCTGTTCCTTTGTCCGCTATACCATAAAAAAGATACAAATCAGCGAAATCGATCCCGCCATACTCGAGTTATACGAAGCAAGACGAACTAATAGCAAATAATTATGTTAATATGTAATAAAATTTGAAAAGTAATGGCGATCGGGTGCGCATTTTTCGTGTAATATTATTGAAAAAGTGACATTAGGCGAATTGGAAGGCTCGTTAAGCCACACCTAATGGTGACTCATTTGCCGTATGGCATTTGGAAAATGGCGGCATCTCGAAATTGTTTACAACTATGTACTAAATCTTTTGCTTTAAGCCTTTGAATATTAAAGAAAATAAAACTAGAAACGATATTTTTAACCTCACTTAGACAAATTTACGACAATAATTTTGACAGTTCACAGTATCGATCAGGCAATATAGATAATAATAGTGATTCTAACAGATCACGTCACTTGCGTCATATGTCAAAATTACCATCCTTAACTTGACATTAGCGTTCATAAACTGATTTCATTAAGGAATGTACAGACGTTATCTGCCGACGAAAACCATAAATTATAGATGTCAAAGGCAGTCATGGGCATAGATAATACTCGATGAACAGCACCCTGCATTTTATGGCTGAGGGATGATAGTAGAATATTAATGGCACCCAAAAAATGGTAATTTACGTTAATTATGCTTAGCTGAAGTGAAAAAGGTGGATTTTCAGAATTTAGATAAAGTTGAAGTAGTAGATCGGAGGTGTTCATAATTCGGATGAGGCTTGGCAACAAATCCTAAGCCGCAGTTTGGTTGTGGGTGTGTCGCTGGCCTTTAAGAGGTGCGCTCTTTATTTCTCGTCAAACGTCACTTAGCTGCTCTATTGGAATCCATACTCAATTACTGTAAAAGGATGAAGCTAAAGATAAATAAATACTTAATAAAAAGGAATGTAAATAGAGCCTCACCCAGAATGGTTGCAGAGACGCCACCAATTCAATTTTTTCAATATTTTTATTGTAATAGAAAAAAGTTTATATGGAGCGAGAACACGTAACAATTGCGTGGGCAATTGTAAAAAAAGACAATATATTTTCCTAATACTAATATTATGTCTTTTTTTTAAATATAAAATCAGTGGCAAACGAGCAGGAGGACCACCTAAGACAGGGGGTACTCCGCCCATGGACACCACTAGCCCTTGCACAGCCGCGGAAGCGTTGCTTATTATATTTACTGTAAATTAGTTGTCAAATATCTATGGGTGCGTTCAGAAATGTGTCATTGTGCACTATTTTACCTTTTAATCATTTTCGTTTCAATTTACACAAAAATATATATTATTAATAATATTAATACAAAAAATATACTGAACAGATGAATATTACTAATAGTTTTGAGTTCGCGATATATTATTAATAAATATTTCTAGTTTACAGTTACCGCCAGCCCTGACAGTTGACCCTGCGTTTTATGACCGCATTTGACAAGTCACATTTATCATAACCGACCCCCAGTCTGCTTTTGATGGCTTGCTTAATGGCGGGAAAACATTTTGACACTCGAATAATCTTGTCATTTTTCGCATTATTTTTACAACTCGGTCGTCTTTGATTTTCCTACATGTAAGTTAATATTATACAGTCGAACCTGGATACGTAAGAAAACTCTATAATCCAAAGTAATGGCCAGGAGCCGTCATTTTAAGATTCCAAAACCTCTATTAGCGAGAAACAGAAGCCGCTGTAAGAGTCGTTTTTCCCTCATGGACATCTCTATGACTGCTACTTATCTACACCTCTATAATAAGCGATCCTCCGCCCATGGTCAATTCTAGCCCCAGCAGTCTCGCGGGTGCATTACCGGTCTTTAAGGTATAGTTCGCTCTTTTCTTGTAGGAACACAAGTTTATTGGATTTATTGGTAGTTCTATTGGTTTAGAAATATGTTTGCCATCAGTTCTGGAAGGAATAAATCCGTTTTTATTAGTTTGAATTTATTACGATGTAATTTTATTTTTGATTTCTTATCACATTCTCGCTTTCGTACAATTCACAACAAGTAGTAAATAAGGAATATAATAAAATGAATTAATAAAAAAGCTTGACTGTCGCTTACACTGCCGTGTTATCAAAAAAGGGCACAACTAACACTTTTTGTCTGTATAAGTTATATATGTCGCAGACATCTGGTTGAATCCGCTATTTGATTGAATGATCAGTTCGTTCATTGAATGACGACATATAGTTGAATGACTAAAGGACAACTCGTCAAGTTGCGGAAAGTAACGTTCAACGTCTTGACTGAACGTCATTTAGTGTAGTCGTTGAATGAGGTATAAGGTCGAAATATATTTAGGGTACGTTAGATTAGAATAGCAATAGTTAAATACATGCCGTCACACAGTTTTATTACGAAAAGGTCTCTTTAAAATAAAATTAATCAAAAAAATGCCAATTCAGAGATATCAGCTGTGCGAGCTGTTTGAGGCCATATTTGTTTTAAGTGACTACGAATGCCGCAGTGGGTGAAAGAGATGTCTGTGACATATATGTTCAGAATGAGGAAAAAAACCCTATCCGCCTGAGTTTAAATATTCAATTATAATAATAAAAAAATATATTTTTATTATTATAGTTGATTTATTACAAGAAAAGGCATATTGTGAGATATGACGTTTGTTTCATCTTTTTACGATGATATATTAAATGGAAAGGGCATAACTGACGTACATCAAAAATAAAAAGCTTATGTGTCAATTGAGCTCATTCCTATATGCATTAAAGAATAAACTGTAAAATTTAATGAAAAAATGTAAAATATTTTATCTTACTTTATACGCAATTATAATATCTCAGTATTTCTTTTCTCTTACCGATCAGCAAACACTTCAAACACCAAATTTACCTGTAACAGAAATATAACGCCATCTACATTACGATAGTTTGCTACGAGACGTATTTCTAGTAGTGCGTTAAGATTTCGCAAGATGGCGCTAATATTAATATAAAATGATTATTGATTTTTATTTTTATTTTAATGTTTTCACGCCATTCTCAAGGGGATTGTAAACTTTAAATACTGATCAAATTTAATTTAATCTCTACTTATAAATATTGCTACATTTAGTAATTTTATTTAAATGTTTTGTCTCATTTTCGCCTCGGCAAATGCACATAGGTGAGAAGGTGAATGAATGATGATTTTATTTCAAAACAAAATCTTTTATTATTTTTAATTTTTTTCTTGGAGAAATGAATAATTAATATTTTGTAATATTTGAATTCAAAGATTATGTTTATTATATATCTTTTATTATATATCTTACTTCTGGTTTTTATGTATTTACTGTATTACCCATAAGTTTGAGAATTAAGACTGGATATATTTTAATAAAACAATCGTAATTTAAGACATTTTTGAAATAGATGCATTTTAAATGGAGGTAAATAAAGATTATTAAAAAATTGATCCTTTGAACGTTTTTTATGACATTTGTGTAAAATGGTTCAAACTTTTATTTTCTTATGGTAATTTATACGGTAAAAAGCCGACAACACAACCAATGTGCGGACTATGCCACCGTTGTTCATGGGCGGCGGTGTTCTCTTACCATATAGGAGACCCACCTGCTTTATTGTCCGTTATAGAAAAAAAAACACCATTTGTAAATGGTTGTACCGGTACTGTAACAGTAATGGCGTTAGAATAGGTATCGCTAACTAAATTAAAACATTCTAAGAAATATTTGTGTAACTTTCCAAGGGTATAAAAATTCTATTCAAATAAAACATTTTTTATAAGTATAGATTTACGTGGTGATGAAAAATAGCCAAAAACGATTTGTTACGGTAACAGATGCGGGTATTAAGCCGTAAAACCGGACCATTGATTGGAAACCATTAACTGATCCTTCAATTTCAATATTTACCACATAACCCACACGTGTGCCACCTGCGGAGAATCTCACCATCGAACATAGAAGCAGAATATCACTTCATATGTATCAATCACCTCGATGTTGGTCGTTCCAGTACTGATCGAGTTTTAATGCATTCTCACAGGCAGATGGAGGTATTTCCAATACGATTTGGTGACCTTGAAAAGGACTCCCACGCACCCGCGGCTTTGCAAGTGCAAATGTTCGGAATAACGTCTACATCTGAATTTCATCAAACATCATGTTTGTCGTTCTACATCTGAGCGTTTTCTAAAGCATTATCAGGACTGTGGAATCAGTAGAGGTATCTCCAAACCAATACGACCTATAAAAGCAGCTATCCTAAAAGGACGGCGACGCACCCGCGGTTTGCAAGTGCTAGGGCTGGTGCATGGGCGGAAGACCGCGTGTCCTAGATGAATCTGCTCATTAAGCTCTTATTTTCATTAAAAAAATCTTCACGGGAAAATTATTTCGGTGATATTAAAATTACATTATTTATATTTTTTATGGTATAGCGGAAAACAGAGCAAATGGGTCTTCTATATGGTAAGAGAATACCACGGCCTATGGACAACCGCGCCATAGTCCGCGCATTGGATGTGTTGCCGGTGTTTTACGCTTCTTAAGCAGCACTTTTAGGACCTCCAATAACCTCACTCACTCAGCGAAACAGTAGAGGTACCGTTTCAAGTAAAAATACTCACGCTAAGTATTCAGGAAGCGCTTGGTATCACTTCGGACGAGACGGCTTAATTAGTGTGTCACCAATATGGGTCAACATTACTTTCATGGGATTAAACTAATTTATTGATTTTGTGCATTTTTGGGTCGTCTAACTTTTTTAAGTTAAAACAATTTATATTTCATACTTTTATAAAAACTTTTGACAGTGGGCCTTCAATTGCTTTATTGTTTGCTTTAGGAAGGAAATCAAATCATAAATGTTGAAATGATTAATTGCAACACTGAACATCATCTTTTAATATACTATGTAATCTGTGCTTGGTCTCACCATCAGCCTCATCTCAAAGCTCAGAATCGCTCAGCGAGCTATGGAAAGGGCTATGCTCGGAGTTTCGCTACGTGATCGAATCAGAAATTAAGAGATCCGTAGATGAATTAAAGTTACCGATATAGCCCGCCGAGTTAGCAAGCTGAAGTGGCAATGGGCAGGCCGCATCGCACGTCGAGCGGATGGCCGATGGAGCCGAGAAGTGTTAGAGTGGAGACCAAGGACCGGCAAACGCGTCGGACGTCCACCCACAAGGTGGACAGACGACCTTATAAATGTCACCGGAAGACGCTGAATGCTGGTCGCCTCCGAAAGGTATTCATGGAAGTACTAGGGAGACGCTTATGTCCAGAAGTGGACTTCTTACGGCTGAAGTGATGATGATGATGATGAATCTGTGCTTGTCACTAATATACTGTATTATCCGTCGTTTTGCTCAGATCGTGTTTTCAATTTATTTATCTAGTTCAATCAAATAAATACTTAAATAATAACATATAATATTCATGATCGTAAAATTTCATAACCATTTCAGGATAACTTTGAAAAATTGTAATTGAATCGTGTCCAGATTCAGTCTGGATAACTTGAAAATTTAAAGCGATTCGTGTCTGTGCAAAACTAGGCAGGAAGAGAACTTTTATCTTGTCATATTTTACAACCACTTTCCAGTCTACCTTTAGCTGTCTTCTTCTTAAGGCAAGCGAATCTCTTACTGAAAAAAGATCCACCCGTATACCTCTTTTTTATGGTGCAACGGACAAAGGAGTAAATTGTGATTAATGTTGCCCAAACGCAAGACTTGACCAGTCTTGGTCTTGCGCCAATGCACATGGCATTGGTCTTGGTCTTGCTCTTGCAATTACATATTAGACTATTTCTATTTAATAAAGTCTACTTCAGATCTTAGAAGAACCTATAGAATATGAACATTTTGAGCTTGATTTAACACAGCCATAGTAAAGATCTAGATTTATAAATGTCTAAAGATTTAATGAGAAATTCCAAAAATCACTGCCAAAAAAAGCCGCAAGACGCGCGAGTCTCACATGCTTAGTCTTGCTCAAGTCTTACTTGGTCAGTCTTGGTCTTGGTCTGGCATTAGGGCAACACGAATTGTGATACTGCAGGCTCACAATTCGGTGTAACACAATACTTTAAATGTTCTGCTGAATGTGTATATAATACGGCCCGTGAAAATATACTACTTAAGCTGTGTAAAAAGGCGGCAACACATCTAAAGTGGAAGTGGCGAGGTTGTCCTTGGGCGGCGGTGTTCTCTTACCATATGGTATACCCGCTCCGTTGTCCGCTATAGAATTCAAAAATCTCTCGATGTTTGTTTTCGTTTTGTACATATTTTGTAATTATTTATTAAATATATTCTCGATTTTTCTGATAACCTGATAGTCTGACAAATACTGTTTTCATTTTCAGTACAGTAAGTGTACGGTACAGTACAAGAAGTGGGGCGTAAGAAAATAACAATTCTCTAAGGCGTTGTAGTGTCACTAAGTTTGGAAAGCCCTGGTTTATGTAATCTATGAACCACCGCAGAGCATATCAAATACTAAATTCGGTTGTTATGCATGCCGGCGCACCCTTTATCTAGATATCTAGATTTAGGGGCGTTGATGCATCTAAAATATCCTGTTTATGGCAGTCAGCACAACCCCTCCGTTTGGTTTGTTAGGAATCCTGTCTTGTTGCCTTGTCGAGTGCAACGTACACCGGGTTCATTCCCGCTTTGAATTGATTTTTTATGGTGTAGCAGACAACGGAGCAGATGAGTCTGTTACATGGTAAGAGAGCACTGCCGCCTATAGACAACCGTGCAATAATCCTCTATTGCTGTGTTGCCGGCTTTTTACCCAGCGAAATACAGTATATCTTTTCTGGGTGTCCGTGGTATTATTTCGTCTAAGCCGGCCCAATTTTTGCTTCAGCAGGACTCTCCTATGCGAAAATAAATGTTATATCAGACCATGGCTTACAAATTTAAAGGGCCGTATATCTTTACTTGTTCAGTTAAACACAGCACAAGTACCGTTTCACGCTGAGTATTCTGTGAGTCTGTGGTATCACTTCGGGCAAGCCGGCACAATTTATGCTTCAGTAGGACTCTCCCAAAAGAAAATGTTAGCGGACCATAGACAACAGATTGCGTGCAGAAAACAGATATAATACAAAACCAATAAACTGAACTGACATTTAAATATATTACGTGACCATTGATCAGCGTGGAAGTGACAGGACCTTTGGGAAATGATCCGTACCAAGTCCTGTGACGATTCAGTTGTTATTCAATTATGTTTCCAATCGTTTTTTTATAGTATAGCGGAGAAAGGACCAGGTGTTCTGTATGGTAAGAGAATACCGCCGCTCATGGACAACCGCGCCACAGTCCGCGCGTGCTGTGTTACTGGCTTTTTACGCCGCTTGAGCGGCATATTTAAGGCCTTCCGATATCCTCACTCACTTTCAAACACAAATACCGTTTCAATTACAACTATTATTTCACGCTGAGTATTCTGTGAGTCCGTGGTATCACTTCGGAAGAGCTGGCCACTATTTCTAGTGCGTCTGCATATGACATATACAGCATTAAGATACTCGCCCGGCTACTGTCAAGGCCTTCTAGAGACCGAATAAATTAAATTACAATTGTCCGGACCGGGATTCGAACCCGATACCTGTCGCCTATGATAGGCCTATCAAACCACTTAGCGATCGAAACGCTATCAAATCATTTATTTGACTTGTGACAACCCGAGACCCGACTGCTTAATCAAATAGTAATGCCATAGAGCGCCTTCGAATGGATTTCCTATAATGAATAACTTTATTTATTAACAATTTTTTATTGTTTTAATTCATATTTGATTTTTTTTATTCTATAGCGGACAGCGGAAACAAAACACCGCCGCTTATGAACAGCCGCCGCCGCGCAGGGACCTCCGATATCCTCCCTCACTCAGCGACACAGTACAAGTACCGATTCACGCGAAGTATTCTGCAACTTTTTAACCCGAATAATTTAACTTCACAAATTGTTATAACAAATAAAACTTTTCCCAACAGATATGAATAAATTGCACAGATTACCAGAAGCGCTGCTAAAGTTGTACAACAGTCGAAAAGGGAATCGATACACAGCGACATCGCCACCTGCCGTGCGGAGCCACCCAAACGCGAACTTTTGCCTTTCCTAATCGATTATGGGATTTCAAGCTATTTTTAACAGCCTCGTAGCTAAGTGGATTAGTCTACCATGAAGCGAGATGTATCGGGTTCTAATTCCGGTCCGGACAATTCAAATTTAATTTATAATTTATTTGGTCTCTGAAAAGGCTTGACAGTCGCCGGGCGAGTGTCTTAATAGTGTCGCGCCCGTGGTAGAGCCATGCTTGAAGCATATGCGGACGCACTAATTGGGCCGGCTCGACCGAAGTGATACCACGGGCTCACAGAATACTCAGCGTTGAACGGTACTTATACTGTGTTTGGCAGAGTGTGTAATGATATCGTAGGCCCTTATAATTACCGCTAAAGCGGCATAAAAATCCGGCAACAGAACCAATGCGCAGAATGTGGCACGGTTGTCGATAGATGGCGGTGTTCGCTTACATCAGAGACGCACAAACGATCTAATAGGCCACCAACGCATTCGTTTATTAGAAAAAAACTTTATATTTCTGTTAAAAATTAAGTTCTCTTCGGTCCTAATTTTTTTCTTTTCCTTTATATTTCTGTGTAAAGTTTTCTTTCATCATCATGGTGAACCAGAACTATTAAATTTTAGTGTCTTAAATATACTATTTTGCACACAGTTAGATTTGTGATAATTTATCTTATTCAACTGGAGTTAAAAAATGTCATTACATAAAGAAAAAACAATAAAATATTTGAACCAACCCTAAAGTATCCTCAAAAGCCAAAAAACATTTTTAAATTAACCTAACATATATAAAAAGGCAATATTTTTTGAAATTTATTGCGAAAATCGGGAAAAAAGTCACAATGCACCACCATCATGGACATCCAGTCACGGCATTTATTTAATTTAAATTTTTATTAAATATTTTAATGGCTAAATAAATCTTTAAATAATTATTTAACTAAATTTAATACCTTTATTATAAAGAAATACATTTGAAACATAATGTAGAGGTTCTACGCGTTCCACTTTCTTTACAACTAGTGCTACGAACAGCTACCCTTCGTAGACATGTCTACACAATGTTTTTATACAGTAATAAGAATAAACATTTAACATCTTCTAAATATTCTTCCATTCTACAATAAAAAGAGTGAAAATAAGGCACGAGCCATGTTCAAGCATATGCTGACGCACTGATTGGGCCGGCTCGTCCGAAGTGATATCGGGCTCACAGAATACTTGCGTGAAACGGTACTCGTGTTTCGCTGAGTGAGAGAAATGTCGCTTGAGAGGCGTAAAAAGCCGGCAGTATTCTCTTACCATATAGGAGACCCACCAGTTCCGTTATCCGCTATATCGTAAAAAAGCTGCCATAACGATATGAAAGTTAATATATGATTTAACATTTAATTTATATAAAAGGAGTTACGTAATTTTTTAACATTTAGTCTTAAATATATAGACCGACAAGCCATAGATAAGAAAAGCCTCAGTCGGGTGGTACTTCTTTAACTGAATAAAAACACCTCCAAAATCTTAAGAGGATTTATAATAACCAGATAATACGCCATCTGTTGGCGAGATGAGGAAATTAATAATGATAGAATGATATTGTTTGGAAAGGCAATTTTCGACCTAAAAAGCCTAAAGGCTTCGCAAATTTATTCACACTACAACGCCTTATAGAATTTTTATTTTTCTTGCGACCCCTCCCCTTCCCTCATCATCATCAGAAAATCTCCAGATTTTTTACAGTATAATGGACAACGGAGCAGGTGGGTCTCCAATTGGTAATAGAACACCGCCGCCCATGGACACTCCGCGCATTGGTTGTGTTGCCGCCCTTTTACGCCGTTTAATTGGCATGTTTAAAGGCCTCCGATATCTCCACTCCCTCAACGAAACAGTAGAAGCACCATCTCAAGTACAGCTACCGTTTCACGTTGAGATTTCTGTGAGCCGTGGTATCACTTCGGACGAGACGAGTATAACGGGCTCTTACTAAACGTTAAGTGTAATTAAAAATTACCAAGAAAATGACCTACTAAATGAAATATTTTTGAATTTTTAGTATTATAATTATTAATTTTTATTTTTAGTAGTAATAGATAAAAATTGATAATATCTTATGTATAAAATCCCTCTTTTTATTCCCGGTTAATAATCACAAATCAGTCCACTTATATTCCGCCCATCTGACGGAATACGTACATAAAAACCTCGCGGCGCCTGACCGTCTGTTCCGTATCGATTGTGTTGTAGGCCCATCTCATTATCTGTATCTGTGAAATGAATTATTGTAGTCCCAATTATAAGATTCTTTCTCTAGAACGCTTTCAGCGTAAAGCTAAATCCTTTCCGATCAGGTCGACGCTGGAGTTATGTAGATATGTAAGTTCTCTCATCCTCGTAGCTTAATGGTTTTAAATGTGTACCATGGAGCTTGAGGTATCAGGTTCGAAGGGATTGATAGTTTCTCGACGAATGTCTTTATACTGTTGCACCCGTGGGAGATTCATGCTGACGCAATAATTGAAGCTATTCGTCCGAAGTGATACCACGAGCTCACGGAATACTCAGCGTGCAACGGTACTTGTACTGTTTCGCAGGCGCGGTTGGTGATGGGCGGCTGTGTTCTCGTACCATAAAGGCGACCCACCTGCGCCGTTGTCCGCTTTAGAATGAAAAAGCATACGCCGCATTGCTTTCCCATGGGTGTATGTGTTCATAGATTCTTCCCCAATCATGTCAGCTACAAAACACAGACATACATACGTACAGATGCATTCTATATACATATCTGCATCCTCTGCAGCACCTGAGACACCTGAGAGTAATTATTTCATATTGACGCAGCCTTTTCTATTAGAAGGCGGATTTTGAATGAAAAATTGCTGAAAATGCTTCTTGCTCTCTATTTTGAGATTAAAGTAGGGTTGCCATGTTGCTTTGTTTGGGAAAATGGGAGCACATATGTGTTATTTGCTTACAAGAACTCTCTGGTAGATCACCGCCGCCCATGGGCAATCGCATTTAGCTGCGTTGTTATTCTTAGTCACTTAATCACCACCAGTCTTCTTAATGGGATGTCGTAAGAGGCGACTAAAGGACACTTCACCGGAGGGTGGGTAGCAGCGCCCGGTTAAGTACAGCAGATGTTCTGCGATCACCAACCCGCCTGCCAAGCGTGGTGATTAAGGCAAAATAATGACTTTGGGGGAGGCCCATGTCCAGCAGTGGACTTGATTGGCTGATGATGATGAAGTCAATAATATTTCACGATGGTTCTACGAAGCTGGTATCAAATATGGTTGTCTTAATTATAGTGAAAGAATATTTAGAATCTAGAATGGAAAACCTGGATTATAAATATATAACATTGTCTGCCTGCTAAATATTGCCTGGATCGATATCCCTGCATACAGATTTAAACCCGTCCATGTTAGCTATAAAACGATTACGATATACAATCTATAATAATATTATAAAAGGAGACATTCTTCAGTAAGAGAGCCATGCTGACGCACTATTGGGCCGTCTTCTTTAGTGATACCACGGCCTCACAGAATACTCAGCGGGAATTGGTTTGTACTTAAAAGATTTTATTATTGCTGAGTGAGTAAGGATGTCGGAATATTAAAAATGCCGCGTAAAAAGCCAGTAACACAGCAAGCGTGCCTGGGGCGCGGTTGTCCATGGGCGGCCGTGCCCTTTTAACATCTTCATCAGCCCATTCAAGTCCACTGCTGGACATAGGCCTCCCTCAAAGACGCCCACCCGCTGCGATCTTGAGC
>DWCF01000761.1:0-38982 GCA_018230265.1 Delias oraia
CTGCGACACACAGTAAAAGTACCGTGTCACACGGAGCCCTCTCTTGTATCACTTCGGACGAGCCGGCCCAATTTGTGCGTCAGCATGGCTCTCCCACGGGTGCGACAGTATTAAGACACTTGCCCCTGGCAAGTGTCTTAATACTGTCGTGGAGGTTCGTGTTTCGCGCGAGGCGCCCTTGGGCCTGTCGCGGTTATAAACCAATCTCTCGGCGAGCCTACGACTCGCCCCAAAAGTCCGCGCTAAGCTGTAGAGGACTTATGCCGACAGCGGTTAATCATTTCAAAAAAAAAATCCAAAGACAAACCTAAAAAACCACTTGGCTACAAAATGTCTTTTTGGATATATTTCCTAGATTAGATTTATATTTCCTTTGTATGAACCTACACATTCTAGCGACTTAAATGAACAATAACTTGTTGATGTGTAACATTAAATATAACAACAAATTTTCACGACGCCATTTGACAAAGTCACGAAAAAGCTCAATGATTTACTTAAGTAGTCATAATTTAAATCTATCCAGATGTTTGTTTATCCGGCAAAGACGTAATATGGATGACATATATTGTTATGTTAAGAGTTTTATCAACGACGTGCCAATATATGCCAATGAGCAGACATTAAAACATTTAAAAACGTCAATAAAGCTTTCAGTTTATTAGTTAAACAAATATCACTTTTATTTACAACCAAAGCAATCACAAATTTATAAACTAATAATCTCCCTAAAACTACTTAACAGATTGAAATATTTACAATAGAGTTAACAATTATTCATCATATTGCGAAATGTACGCGTCTACTTGGCGACTCTCGGAAGGCGGTCAGGCGCGATCGTTAAGTACGGTGAGGCGTGGGCGGCGGCCGTGGGGCTGCGTGGGCTGCGGGCAGTCACGCGGAGGCCACGGGCTGTGTGACTACGGGCGAGCGGCGGCGTGGCGAGCTTTCATCGGCTTCCGTCAATCGAAGCGCCACCTCCAGGTCGCGCAACACCTGTGGACCAACGCATAGGCCTTCATTTACTGTATTTGTGCTATAGAAACGAGCTACTTATATAGTATAGCGGACAACGGAGCAGGTGGGTTTCCTATATGGTAAGAGAACACCGCCGCCCATGAACAACCGCACCACAGTCCGCGCATTGGTAGTGTTGCCGGTTTTTTACGCCGCTTAAACGGCAATTTTAAGGTCCTCCGATATCCTCACTCACTCTGTGAAACACAGTACAAGTACCGTTTCACGCTGAGTATTCTGTGATCCCGTGGTATTATTTCGGACGAGCTGGCCCAATTAAAAAAAATATACAATTATAAGCTGGCTTCTTTTACAACAATTAGAGACAAATAAATTAAAATTAATAGGTGTCTTGGCTGTAGCTTCTAAATATGTTTTGGAGAATGTCATGTATGTTCGAAAAAATATAAATGCCTATGTCAAGAAAAGCGACATTCATAATCAAAACTTGAAATAAGCATAGACTGATTTTACCAGTGATCAGACTCAGTAAAGTAGAGGTAATGCGATACGCTTTTATAACAGGATGCCAGAAAACATTCAAAATCTTTCTGTAAATAAATTTACTGTACTGTAAAAAAACCTGTTAAGAGACGTAGGTGATAAAGCATACTACATATAGTGTTACTGATTTTGTAAAGAATGTCACGACTTGAGAATAAGGTGTTCATGCCAGTCATTCTCAAAATTAATTTCTTTAAAGTAATTTAAGTATCTCACGAAAGCAAAAAATATTACACCCACTGATGATCGCCAGGCACCGCCGCTGGCAGGTTGATTTTGACGCTCCACGAGTTGCACTTTTGTACTTATATTGAATACAATTATTTCTTTTATTTTTATTGAGACTAATGTTCAGTACGTATGTTACGACAGCAATGAAAGAAAGCCCGTACAGGCTCACCACTAGATGCGGAGATTGACTGCCATATGCCCTACTAGAAGTTAGTCTTTAATGCGTATGCGTCAATCACATGAGGTATAAAGAATAAATAGATCACGGTAACGTTATTTCAATATATTAAGGCGAATTAATAGACTTTAAAAAGTCAAATGTATATATCCAGGCTTTGGTATTGTGAACTAGTTCATACAACGAAGCAGTTTGCAACACATGTTTAATTTTGTACATTTGTTCGGCTGTTGTGCTAATTAGAAATACACTTTTGTGTTATTTGATAAGTCATAAGTCAGGCGCCAATGCTTTAAAACCACTTTCACTTTTCATTAATTAAAAAGTACATGATAAATTGTGAGAAAGAATAACCCAATTGCATTGAACATCTTTCCATATTTTTCTTTTAAAAATATAGCGGACAACGGAGCAGGTGGGTTTCCTATATGGTAAGAGAACATCGCCGCCCATGGACCCGCCCCAGCTGACGCGCAAAAGACGCTGCTGCTACAAGTCTACCATGAAGTGAGAGGTTCGTCGGGTTCGAAACCCGGTCCGGATAGTTATAATTTAATTTATAATTTATTCGGTCTCTGGAAGGCTTGCCAGTGGCCGGGTGTGATGTCTCAATACTGTAGCACCCGTAGAAGAGCAACGCTGACACACTAATTAGACCGACTCGTTCGAAGTGATACCACGGGTTCACAGAATACTCAGCGTGAAATGGTAGTTGTACTTGAAATGATACTGCTTACTGTGTTTCGCTGAGTGACCAAGGATACCGGAGGCCCTTAGAAATGCGGTGAAGAAAGTCGGCAACACAACCAATGCGCGGACTGTGGCGCGATTGACCATGGGTGGCGGTGTTCTCTTACCATATAGGCCCACCTGCTCCGTTATTCGCTATACTATTAAAAGATATAGTTCGAACCTCTGTCTCCTTGTGATCGAGCAGCGCGTAGCGACGGTCGAGCGCAGTGAGGTGTGCGAAAGTGAGGTGCAGGTGCTTGTGCAAGCGCAGCAGCGCCAGGTGGCGGAAGTGGGCGGCGTACAGGTGCGCCAGCACGTGGTACAGCAAGCGCAGCACGCGACGCAGCACTGCATCGAAGCCCGGCGGGAATTCGTTCGCGTATTTCGTGGGGAACACAGCCTCGTCGTTGATCGTCCGCTGCACGAAGGTCATGACGCAGTCGACGTACTGCGGCGCCGCCAGCCGCGTCTTCTTGCCGCGCTCGTCGTACCAGGCATAGACGCGCCCACCGGGGCCGGCCATGTCGCCGCAGCCAGCCGCCGTGCAAAACTCCGACACGGTGCCATAAAGCAGGTTCACGTGCTCGAACAGCGGTAGTGTGTGCGAGGCGAGCCACTCGTTCAGGTCAAGGCCGTGCGGTAGCTCCACCAGCTGGCGCAGGTCCACCTCGGGCAGTTGCCGCTCGAGCAGCGCCTCCTGCAGATACAACTTTGGATCCCCTTCGCCTTCCCTCTCTTTACGCCGCCCCTTCCTGAAATGAAGTGAAATATTTCTCAGTGGGTGTGATTTTTTGCTTCCGTGAGATACTTTAATTATAACAAAAAATTGCTCAGAGTCTGACATGCACAAATCATTAAAAGTAAGTACAGTATGCTTTATCACACAAATGTTCCTTAACAGTTTTTTTAATTTATTTAAAGATTTTGAATGTTTTCTGGGATCCTATTGTAAAAGCCTATCACATTACTTCTAATAGAATTACTTTACTGAATTACTTTATATAAACGATAAATTTATTTCTAAAGTCTACTATTATACTTGTATTCTAAGCTAATGCATAACTCGCATATATAGGGATCAGAATACAATACAAAGCCGGTTGTTTTTGTAAGGTATTTCCAAATTGTTATGATGGAACCTTCAAGAAAGCGTTCTCTAAAGACCTCGACGTTGTTGACCATAATGACGTAAGTGTCCATGGGCGGCGGTCGGTTACACCTTAGTTGTACTCCCTGCACGTTAACCAAATATTTAATTAAGAAAATGGCCAAGTTGGATGGTAACAGAAATTTTAGTAAAACTTGGTAACATATTTTATCACAACCTAGACGATTTTGTAAGACTACCTTCCTGTTTTATAAGCAATTTTGGTGATAACTATTAAAAAAAGGAATTTCAATTTACAATTATTATAATCGTAGTTCAGCTACAGTTGAAACAGATTTCAGAAATTTAACCATGTTTAAGGTAAACACAAAAACGATTTAAATAATTGTTTATGAACCAATAAGTAACGTAAGATTTTGTTCGTTTAGGTTTATCTTCGTGGAGACAACATTGGGCGTATCACCTCCTTATCAGTTCTACACACACTAATTCATTTCAAATTTCGACGTTTCAGTCCGAACCATTAAAAAATAAATGAAATGAATTAACTAGGTACTAAGTCAAAATCACTTTTTAGCATACCAACATAGATTTTCTTAAACAGTGAGCTTACATATTAATGTTTAAATATGATTAATTGCGGCCAATACTAATATCGTAATAGATAATGTTAAAATGTCGTATTTAGGATCCATGTTATGTGTCTATTGTAAAACTGGAGCTCTATCAACAAATTAAAGCTAAGACTACAAATTCACGGGTCAATATAGGTTAAATCATAAATAAGTGAGGTGCACTGACGTCAGATAGAACTTATTGAACAAAGTCGAGAGCCAGGTAAACAGTATGTTCAAATATCCGTCCATATCTGCGTGGGCACATCCCGCATTGCACTGCACACATTACCACTGCCACAAATCGCAATAATTTAATAAGAAGCAAAAGAATCCACTAAAAGACGTGGCAGAACGCTGCCACGAACTGCAATTCAGACTACAAGTTGTGACACTGACTGGCGAATGACGATACGAGGCCAGGCGCTGTCTGCGGTCCCCCCGCCGCCGCCGACTTAGTCCACTGCATCCGTCTCTCACGCACTTCTACCGCTCTACTGTTTGCATCCTATTTTGCTCGCAATTATTATTACTACAACGCAGGCCTCAACACTCGCCCGCGCAAATCGGGCCAACATTTACCTGACGACGCAATGACTTAACAATTAATGAATTTTCTAACTCTTAAACAGATCATAGGATCACATGATACAAACAATTTGAATTGATATGCTTAAAAACATCGCTTAGACAATATAATAGTAATCTCTAGAATTCGACTTGTCGTGAATAAAGTAAATGTGTAACTCTGGCTGACTTTGTCATCCTTGAATTGTTTTCTCGAAAACCATTATTTTAATAACGGAAAGTAGGAAGTAGAACTAAAACATAGCTTAACTACAGCCGTATCCACTGAGCCGCTCCAATGGCAGGCAGGCGAGAACGACGGAGTGAATCAGAGCATCACGCGCTGATACAATGCAATAATATATAGGTACATACTAGCTATACCGTTTGAGAGGAACAATTAAAGCAATATTGTAAATGGTTTTTACAAAAAATAGTAATGCGGCGGTGTTTCTAATCCAAATGATTAAATTATATATGACCAACTTAGCTTTTTAAACATGTCAAATCTTTATTTCACCTAGCCACCCATAAACGTCTCAAAATTCAATCTTATAAACTGTTCACTAATACAAGCTGATCTAAAAAAAAACTAAGTTTTATGTCAGTACTTGTACTTTATAAAAAAACACAATGAGTACAAGTTTTGAACACTGAACAGTAACTTTTGAGCTTATAATAAACAGTAACAAATAAATACTTTTAGAGTTTACAATTTTAAAAACAATTAGCTTATTCACATTAGTTTGGTAATAGCGGCGGGTTTTTCAAAATCTGTATAAATTGGTTCATAAAAACTGCCGCGTACTTTGAAAAACAGATACAGCCGTTTAAAAGACCTTCTATTTTTGAAGGTCGTTGTTATATGGGCAACGGTAGAGAATAAACAAGTCCAAAAATCTATACTGGTGCATTGCGGGTTTGTCAATACGTATAAGTTATAACGGATTAACTAGTAATGCCAGAATGCTTCAGAGAGATTAAGAAGCAAGTGACTAGTGTCTTCTATTTAAATCTTACAAATCATGTAATTCGACTTAATTTTTGCGTAAGATTAACGAACGCTTATATGCCATCAAAAACATTTATTCTCAATCTAATCTAGTCTAGTCATAGACGTCTTCAAGAAAAAAAACTTTTAAGATTTATAATATAAACAATAAATTCGTGTACGGCATAATAATGGCAATAATGGCATAACGGCAATAATGGCAAATTTTCGGCAAATATGTTTAATTTTAGTTTAGAGAACCCATACAAATTCGAAGCCACGGCATGTAATATCTAAATAACGTTGAAATTAAATATTATTATATTACACATTCTTATAGACTGTGTATACTATATAACCAGAGTACATAAATGTAAATTAAGAAAATAAATTAGCCCTAGAAAATAGGTATTTGTAGGTTCTTACAAACATTTTTATCGGGTTTAACAACATATCATCAATGCAGTACGTACAGTCGAGGTCGTTGTGCTGACATATAAAAAAGTACGTGATAGGCGAGTAATACCGCTAGACCACCGAATCAGGAATGAGGAATGAGTTAATATGAGCCACGGGCACACTACCTAACTGCAACGAAGGCCTTCGGTCAAATTCATAGTCGTGACAAGTCCTTTTAGTTAGTTGACCTTTCTATGCAAACTGGTTAGGAATCAAATACCTATGTATTTTGAATTTTAAGAAATTCTCATAAATAATTTCAAATCACACTATGAACATACAAAATGCATTCATTATAAGCTGGATTTTTTTTCGTGTTAAACCTATAAGTACGAATAGTAGAACATATAAATTAAATTTAACCAAAGAATACTAGAGAGAACTAGAATTTCGAGAGTCAGAAAGAACAGCATCAAGCCAGAATATAATTCCGATCATGATCATACATCTCCTCATTGAGAAATTTCATTCGATATTTAAATCTCATAAGATTAAAGCAACCAAAATTAACGTTACGTCATTCAAACATTTCCGTCAGTGTGTCGCAAGTGGCAACATAAACAATGTGTCATCACGTAAGTTACATTATACATGGTCGGCGGGAAGCGGGCGTCGGGAGGGGAAACACCCGGACGGTGTGCTCCGTGACGTCACTCGAGTAGAGGCCGCAGAGTGAGGTGATAACGCACGATACGGTAATAATACAGAGATAGCGCCTTTCCAGTCAGTGAAAAAATGAGCACAATCAATTCGATATGGCATATGATTAATTCTCACCAATGTCAGAACGTGTGTAAAGAATGGCAAAGCGAACCTGCAGAAACAGGAAACTGTGTCGTCAACGTCGAGAGCGGAAACCCTGCGGTAGCGCAGGCGGACGCTGCGCCGCACACCCTCCGGCCAGCTCATGTCGCGGGCGGCTGCCGACTGCGCCGCGACGCCGCCCGCCGACACGCGCTCGCTCGCGATTATCGCGCGCTTCGCTCACCACCAAGAGGGCCCAGTATCAACGATACAAACAACGCATTGTGCTATCTTTCAGTCCCTGAACGGAAGGCTCAATTTGCTATCTAGACATCTGAAAATCTGCCCTATGACTCTTGTAGGTCAAGTTTAAGAGCCTCGTAGCTAAGTGGTTTAATGAGTCTACCATATAGCGAGAGGTATTGGGTTCGAGTCCCGGTCCGGGCGATTATAATTTATACGGTCTCTTGAAGGGATTGAGAGTGGCCGGGCGAGTGTATTATACTGTCACACCCGTGGGAGAGTCATAGTGATGCACTACTTGGGCCGGCTCGTCCGGAGTAATACCGCGGGCTAACAGAATACACGACGTGAAATGGTAGTTATACTTAAAACGGTGCTTCTACTGTGTTTCGCCGAGTGAATGAGGGTATCGGGCTTCGGAGGCGTTTAAAACTGGCGCCTGGCGCTTAAGTGGCGTAAAAACCGGCAACATAACCAGTGCACAGACAGTGGCGCGGTTGTCCATGGGAGGTGGCGTTCTCATACCATATAGAAGATCCCTCGCTCCATTGTCTGCTACCATACAAAAATGTAGGTACCTAAGCATATGAGATTTATAAATTTAAATTAGATATTTCATAAAACAAATTCATCAATAAGCAATATTTATGAAGCAAAATTTAATCAAATATCTTAATATCTTTAACTAAGAATGTTAATGTAAAAATAAAAAATATTAATAAAAGGATAAAGAAATCTTTATTCTGACAATACAACAATAACAACTACATATTACTAAGAATGAAAAACTTACTAAGTGAATTTTTTTCATGAATATCATATAGTATTTAAGTAATAATAATTTAGATATATATAAATATATGTATATATGGCATAGAAGAAACAACATAATATGAACCAATCAAACAGCAAATTCAGTGTCTTTAAAACTCCACTTCCACACACACTTCCACTACTTGCAAACTTCAGATTTTATTTTAAAAAAAAATATTCCAAAGTTGTAAAGATGTATAAACAACACATTTCATAATTTTATCAGAATAAGTTGCAAATTTAATTGTTTAAGAGAATAAACAGCTATAGTGCAATCAAATTAATCGCAAGAGAATCATGTTAAAATTTTTAAAAATAACATATGTACATGAAAAAAAATTATTTCAATTTTTTATAATGAATAAAAAAAAAAACAATATAATATAAACAAAACAACAAACATAAGGAGGTAGAAGTTTTTTAGTATACCTTACATACATTTAATAATTTTTAATCCCCTAAGATACCAAAATATAAGGCTAAAAAGACGGATTGTAGTTTTTTAAAGTAACCAATATTTTTTGGCATTTTATTTGTCAACATAGATGAACAACAAAGTTGATTGTTTTTTAAAGTTTAATAAAAACTGTCAGCTATTGTATTTAACAATTATTGTATTTTGTAAGATACAATAGATTGTTTTCTAGATAAGAAAAAATATTTTCTACAGTTTGTGTATCCATTTTTAATTATATTACATTTTTATTAAACACTACATGTTGTTTAGGTAAAGAATGTATGTTCTTATGAACTTATGTAGGTATATACAATGTAAACTCTATATAATGGCACTGAAGGGACTGTGCATTTTATAGCGTTATAAAGAGTTGTCGATAAATGGAGAGAAGAAAAATCAGTGTATGGAAGACAAGCTAAACCAACTAAAGCCAATTGATTTCGACGCTTTAGGGAGTTTGTCGTTAAATCGAGGGATGTTACATGGAGTTTACACTGTATATTAAACCTTATTAGATAAAAAAATATATATCAATCTTTATGAAGCAAAAAGTTTGAAATATATCTATATATAACGTATATTGCTACATAGTAACCTTATAAAAAAAGAGATTCTGAATATGGGTTCGAGCGAAATAGACACATTCCAAAGTCGGCATTTTGTGTTGCTCCATTCGTCGATATTTGACGCTGGTGAGAGTATATTTTTTTAAATTTATTTGATATAATATTTAACTCGTTAAAACTCTAGAAAATTGAACTAAGAGTATTTTCGGCTTACAATTCACGATTCGGTAGATTTTTAAATTTCACTAAATTAAAAATGTGTCTGAATATGTCAAACGACACATGCTCAGCCTCATGAAAGTTTTTAACATTGTCGTCGTTTTGTGTGCTTTTAGAGACAAATTTTACTCAGCCAGAGAATGCTTTATGTCATATAATTACATTTTGATATAACATTATATTCCATAGTCTTCAACATATTGTACAGCTTTTTTGAATGAGTTACATTGTTTTTATTCTATCTGGATTCTTAATACTCAATTTAAATGTCATATTACATTGTACCTGTGAAATTTTTATTATAATTAAGTTGGTATATTAATATAACGTTATAAATTCGCTACAATGTTGTTTCCCGCAACTCTATTTGGCTAATATTCCAGCGTTTAACATTAATTAGTCAATTTATATTCAAGTTGCAAGTGAAGAGTTATATATAATTTACCACACGAGCCTTTCTTGGTGTAATATACAATTTTGATAGAACATGGACGGCAAGAATAAAATAAATTGTACTGCTAGTTCTAACAGACGAAGGTTATATATAAAAAAAGGTTTATTATTGCTATCTTTGTACAACTTTTTACTATGTTTAGGATATAAATTATATATCTTCTATTTTTTAATACATCGTTTGTTGTCTTTTAATATTTTGAATAAATAAATGAATTTCAACATCTGGTCACAAAACAGTTGATAGTTTTAAAGTCTAAATAAGAAAATATTTATATTATTATTTTTTATACAAATTTCATAATATACAAATACATATCGGTTAGTGAGATTGATATGGTTTCAACAAAATATCACCTTTGAAAGTAATTGAAAAATAGTTTCATTTAATTATGTTACTGATTCGTATCAGGATGATGAGATTTTTTGAAAGTCAGAAAAATAGGCGTTTTTTTGGTTATTAGTGTTAGTAATTCATTAACAAAGATATTTAAAAGAAGTTTGATGTTGTTATATATAAGAATATATTATATATATACATACTTCGTGGGAGAGCCATGCTGATGCATATGCGGATCCACTATTTGGGCCTGCTCGTTCGAAGTGATACCACGGGCTCACAGAATACTCAACGTGACACAGTACTTGTATTGGGTTTTTTCTGAATGAGTGAGGATATCGTAGGCCCTTAAAATGCCGTTTCAGTGGGGTAAAAAGCCGGCTACACAACCAATGTTGTTGTTAATGAATGGCGGTATTGTCTTATCATATAGGAGAACCACCTGCTCCGTTGTCCGCTATATTATAAAAAAATATATAAAAAACTAAAATTATTATTAACATAACATATAGTTCAGCTATATAACATATCGTCGTAATGTTTTTGTGGACTGTGTATTATTTTATAAAACATAGCTTTCGAGTGTAAGTATTAAGCAGTAGAAAAAACAGAGTAGAATATTATTATACCATTTTACATTTATTTCATCCATATTGGGTTTAACTTTACATCAATTACATTTTATTAGAAACAGTCTTTGTTTAATACTTTGCATGTAATTAATATATTAAAATATGTTGCAAATATAAATATGTAATAAATTGAATTCCACTGATTCAAAAAGCGATACTTTATATGACATTTTTTAAATTTGATCTCCTCTGAGGTCATATAAAATTTATCAGAGAGTTTTCTAAAAATTCAGAATAATTTATATTGCAAATTGCAATATCATCAAATAACTCTGACCGATAGGTCGCTAGACTAGTCTCACGATTAATCGCAAAACGTGTTGCATTTTCCTTTCCCATAATTTGATTCAAAACATACCTCCCATAGATTTAAAAGCGTCTATTAACCATGAATCATTTCACATCAGTTGTGTTGATTGAAGATTATTACCTTTGTCAATATTTATAATACCTATTGTTATATTACGATATGTTCCTTATTGTTATTGGCTTAAGGTTAAAAATATAACGTTTTTATTGTTAAAATGTCAATGCACTCATACATATTAATATCTATTCGCAGTCGTCTGTTGCACTCTGTTTTATTAAATGTAAAAGTTTTCTTCGTATATCTACTTGGAACTTCTTTAACGTTTTTATTAATATAATACAAGTAATTCTGATTATAATTTAATGATACTTTGTATCATACGTTATATTTGTGAGAAATTTATTAAAAGACTAAACATAAAAATGTGAACATTTTATGTACAAAGAAAATTTATTTTGGTCTATTTGTAGTATCTCCTTCCAATTTTTATTTTTATTTTATTCTTTCATTATTTTAATAACCTCAATATTAACATGTTTAACGACTTGTGAAGTAAAAAATATCACTAGTAAATAAATGAGCAATTATCAATAATCATACATATGTATTTTTATTATAGGAAGCATTTAAAATAAGCGAAGAAGCTTCGTTTTTCTAATGAACATACATGTTTCTTACATTGAGTATATTTTGCAAGCACAAATATAAAAGTCTTGTAAATATGACAAAATATTGTAAATCTTATAAGAAAAATATCCAATAATTACACTAAGCCATTATTTTATTTTTATTGTTATATTAAATGTTTTTGCACGTGTGTAATGATACGTGTTATTAAGCTTTATTGCCTTTCCTTTTAAGCTTTATAAATTATTAATATCAAATTGGAATTATATTTACTGCTTTTAATCGAATTGTTTTATTGAATCACTATTGGCAAACTCACGATTGAATAAAAAAGTATCATCTATTGGAATCTATGAGAAAGTTCCTTAACAAAGAATGCAACGGACTGTGAAATATATAACTGAAATTATTAACATTTTACGTACAACTATTTCTTTATGATATTTATAAGGTTTGTACTAATTGTGTTGCCTTTTTTTCTTGTATATAAATATACATATAACCGATAAATAACATAAAAACTATCTTTGCCAGTGTGTTAGCTGTACCTTAATAGCTCCAGATATCAATAATTCAAATACCGTGATTTTGTTTTGTGAAGGGTAAAGATTGTAAATTTCATATAATAACCCCATTTTTGCAATGGTACTTAGGAATAAATAAATGCTTCAGCAATTATCTTTAAATGTAACTCTATTTTCTCATTTCCGTTACTCAAAGTATGTCTTTATTGAAAGCTGACAGTAAATAATAGGTTGTGTGTACAATCGTCACGTTAATGATCAACTAGGTATTCCAGCTAGATAGATACTAATTAAATCCAACCACAAATGAAGCCAACCTAGGCCAAAATATGGTATTACGACTTGAAACAATGACAATTTCATTATATGCCTTTGATTCATCATGGTTGTGCGAAAATGTGTAGTTAACATAGCTGTCATTCATGTGAATTCCAGCTAAACTAACAAGAGAGATAATAATTAACTCGATCTGTTCGCTGTTCTATCGGCTATGGGTAACTGCCATAACAAAGATGGTTTGTCTTATTTTAACAAAGTCACGAAATGTTGTGAGGAAAACGAGAAAAGGATACTAGCCCTGTAAGAAAGAATAACGTGTAATTTATTATCAATTATTACATTAAATTTATTTTCCTTTAGCTTATATACAAAGTAAATTTATTACTTATAACCACAAAATACAGTAGGTGTAAAATAGTTAACACTACGAAGGGGTATCTTCCACGTATCCGGTAGAACGGAAACAAAGAATTTAGACATAATGTCATAGTGTAAACTGACGTTGAAATGTCTATGAGAGCAAACATTCACGAAGGAGAGTCTCGAAGTGTCAGTGTCGACTCTTATGCAATTTCTTATTAATATTTAAATTGCAGAAGGTCATAATGATTGTCATGCGTGGGTTTCTTAATATTTGCATAATTTTTAAGCATAATATTATGTTAAAGATACGGGACCCGTATAACGCATAATTGATGCAAATTAATTAAATGGAACGCTTCTAGAACCGCATATTATATTACCGATGGTAAGTTTTCTTGTTTATATAAATAAATAATTGTGCATGTACGTATCTAATAATAAATAATGAGACGTGACAAGGTGGCGTTGTAAACTGTTAAACGTTATTTCTCTATGTTAATATGGTTTTACAGTTAAATGTATTTAAATGCAAACTTAAAGGAAATCAAATAGTGTTTTAAGGTAAATAATAAAACAGTTATTGATCCAAAAAGTTAATCAAGTGTGACTTTCCATGCATGATCGAGCGACGCGACTGTGTGTCTAACGTGCGATGAATAATTATATTGTAAATAAAATGTGAAAAATCATCGCATCACACGAAGTTACCCGTAAAAAGAGCGCTAGGTTTTTTTAATTTCATAATACGACTACTTTGTTGATATTATTACTGTTCCCCTGATTGGTGATTTCTTATTGTGCGTTTGTGGGCGTGTAAAGAGAAAAACTGTATTATGTCTATACATTGTTTTATACTTTATTGGCAGCAATTGATTTCTCTCTTTAATAAATGATATGTGCATATGTGATAAAGAAACTTCAATCGGAACATTTCTATATTGAGTCGCTGAAAACACACCGATTACAATCCAACGTATTCAATACAAACGTAAATTAATTTCTTTGAACGTGTTCTTCAAAGCATATTCTCTATCATTCATGTAGTTGGTATAATCTTATAATATCGCAAACTAAAGAAAATATAACAGACGGATATCATGTTTTCTTTGAGAAGAAAAAGATTAAAAATTAATTATGACAATAGACTATGACCTTCAGGGAATAGTTGAGTTACATTGTGTTTCGTGCGATGTGAGTAATTTATTACAGTTGGATTGTACTTGTACAAGATAAGAGTAAGAGTAGAATTATAAATAACTAGCATAATACAAATGTGATGTTAGCTCATTAAATATAATATTTAATAATTAATCTGATGTTATTTTTTATATAAGTGATTAAACTTCAAGTTTATCCGCTAAAACTTAGAGGCGTTTTATCAAAGTTTAACAGTAGGTTAACAGTTCATACTAATAGCATAAGATCTGAATGTCGTGTCATATTATATTAATATCATGAATCGACGAGTGATGAAAAATGTCTTATCCCTTCGATGGCTCGCAGTTGTGTAAGGTGGAAGGTCGCGAAATAGCCGTTCGGCGCGCGTAGCCCGGCCTCAGTTAATGTTAATTTATTTGAAGTAACGCGTGGTGGGTGCGAGACGCATGCGTCGCCGCCGTAGCGAACGATCTGGATATCTTTTATGTGTTTATATAATCTAATTTTATTGTATTCTTTATTTGCGTCCCACTTTTGTTTGGTCCGGAGCCCGGCATTGTTCTCCATCGTAAACGCCGATTTAGATGATATATAAAATGTAATAATAAAAATTTGCCGTATGAATTTTTTTTATTTAGTGTACGTATATTTTACTACTGTCGACGCCTTCGTTCGTTTTAGTTTGTGTTATATTACCGAATTACGAACATTTGTTTGTCATGGTTCGGGCATGGGCGCGCGACGGATGTAATTTGTTTGAAGCGTGTGTATCAGCTGATTAAAAGTCTATTAGTTGGAATCGGTTAATAAGCATTAATGATTCCTATTTTGTTAACATGGCAAATATTGGCTTTTCATGCGCACACAATACTGCAACTCTATGGCCAAGGGTTTATGGTCTAACTCTATGGTCATTTACTATTCATTTTTATATTTACATATCTAGTATTTCAATAGTGATTAGGTATATAGATTCAATAGGGGGTAGATCAAACTAATGATTTTATTTATTAGATTTAAAATTGTATAGCTTCCGACCCTATTTTATTTCAGTACTAAAAATTAGATTAGAAAGCAAACATCACGGGGTGTTTATTACAAAATGAATACAATTGAATCCACCTGGCATATATTTCTTTATATGGTAGAGCAGAAAACGGAGCAGGTTGGTCTCCTTTATGGTAAGAGAACACTGCCGCCCATGGACAACAACGGCGCAGTCCGCGTATAGCTTTCTCCTATATAATCACTCATTCATCGAGCCACAGTAGAAATATCCTTTAGAGTACAACTACCATTTCACGTTGTGTATTCTGTGAGCGCGTGGTATCACTGGACGAGCCGTTCCAATTAGTGAGTTAGCATATGCTTCAGCATGGCTCTCCCAAGGTTGAACAATATTCAAGATTAAAACACTTACATTTTATATAGGTAGGCGTCGTGTCGTGCTTTTTTGTGCCACGTCTGGCCGGTTGTTTTTGAACAGAATTTAAACTACCAACTTGCTAGAGGAGATAGATTTTGTATCGCAAGCATATTTTTGAATATTATGTCTATCAATGCTGTTATCCGGAACATGTTTTTGTTAACAAGATGGGAATAAAATTGGGGATCTGAAGGAGTTTTTGACTACTCTCGAATGTGAAGAATTAAATGATTTTTGGCTTTCACAGCCGAATGACTTTTAGACGAATAATAATTTAATGAGTAATAAATTAATAAGGATATCGGAGGCCCTTGACATTATACTAACACTAGTACTACACAAACAAAACGTGGATGAAAGAGTGGTTGTCCGTGGGTGTTCTCTTATTAACTTCCGCTTTAACATATTATTCTTTTTTTAACAAACTAAAAAATGTGGAGTAATATCGTTTCAGGATTTCTTTTTATTTAGTTTAATTATTACTAAAGAAAAGCGCGAATACGCTGTTTAGTTGTAATTAAGTACTGGAATTCACAATTAACGAACGGTCAATGTTTTTGAATTTAATTTCTTTTACGCCCGTGTATTAAACATTTTCTTAACTGTTTGTGATACAACAGTTAAAACCACTCAGAATAGGTATTAGGTGTAACTACATATTAAAAGTTATTAAACTTGTAATCTTTCATCATAATGCATTGACTTCAAATATTAGTTATTAATATTTGAATTCCTTAACCACTTAAGGATTAATTTGCGAAAAAGTTATATAAAATTGTTGACTAGGTATTATATACCTATTACTATCCATCAATTCACAAACAACACCACTGATTTGAAACCGTTAATATAATTTATTGTTCCTTTGTGTCCTTATTTCAAATTACATAATGATATAATGTTTATGATTATACGCAATCATGTTGGCTGAATGTATTGTGTTGTACTAAGGTTTTTACTAATAAGTACTTATATACATTTTAACTAGAATATTATAATGTACATATTATTTTCTTTGTGCAGTTTCTTAACTATTTTTATTGTATTTGTAAATAATGGTCAATTAAGTAATTACAATTGGCGAATTCTTAATATTTTTTGCTTATGACTTTATAAATAAGAGAAACTAAACATTTCTCATTTGGAAAATAACATCTCAACATTATTGGAATAAGATGGAACTCTTTGCTAGATATAAATAAATTTTCTGTATAAATTAAAGGATCTGAATGCTCTCGCAGTCACTGAATTGCTACTTTTGGCACTACTGCCATACATTTGGCGTAATTTATAGTTTAAGAAATTTAAAAAGGCTCTATATTTAAATTATTGTGTAAGAATCAATCCCATAAGACTATTTTCGTTGCAATAGCAATACCTATGATGTGTACATCTTGCAGAACGAAAGCGGAGCATACAAATGATTTTTGCAATTTACTAAATTTATTGCGAGGCGCGTTTACATTCTATTTCCGAAGAATCGCGAAACCGACACGGGCATCAGCTATAATAAATTTCTTGTCTTATAAAAATAAAAGTTTTCTTTTTGTCCGTGCCGCGCGGGGCGATCACAGAGTAAATGATAACAGAGACTAAGATTAATTCTACCTTTCGCCTTGCGGAAGTGCTTTTGAGCTTGATAAAAATTTCACCTTAACAGAGTTATATCATTAATTTTACTATCTCCACCTTAATTATTGATCATACTGTTTCTGTGAACAAATTACTATACCTTGGTAATATTTGTAAAATTGTCGTGGATCGATTGTTCTCAGTTTGCGCTTTTACGGGAATAAAGATAATTTGCATATATAAGGCGAGGTTTTAAATAAGAAAATCCTTCTACTCCGCGTATAATAGAAATAATAGTCTGAAATGTTCCGACATTAAGTTAAAACTACGGTCTACAGAAATAACAATTGGGCCAAGTTTCGGATTTGTAGAGACGGAATATAAATTGTATAATATCAGTATGGAGTATTAATATTGAAATTAAAATGTATTGTTACAAGTTAAAGTAGGTGGTCTGTGTAAGGGTGGCGGTGCGCGGGCGGGCAGACCCTACCTCGGCAAAGTTGTGAATTGGCCGCGCAGCCGCTCGCATTATCGTGATTCATGCCGTTTATAATTTTATATTATGTTAAAACTGAGAGGGTGCGGGAGGCGGAGGGATATTAAAAATACAAGAGGCCAGAGTACTTTGCACCGTCTGCATGGTAACCAAGTTTGTTTGTACCAAAACTATTGATCCGAAAATCCGACCGAGTTTTTAGCGTTATAATAATTTCCGTATAAGAGTTTACTTCTTATTCAATTTGTTCCTCTTTTTTAGGGCTCGGAGAGTTTTATGTGTATGAGAGTTTTATTTAAAATTAGGGTTATTAAATAGTACTTTCTTTCTACTTACATTATATAAACTTAGGCAAATTTACCTCTCACTTGTTTTCTGCTAAAATCATTAATTTATTTAACCTAATTTTTCTTTCTTTGTAATTTCTAAGTAATGTCTTACAGTTTTTTTATGTGTCTTATGTGTCGAATGTTCATAGCTGGCTAAGTCAGGCATCATGCATGTGATAAGATGAATACAGCATTCATCTTATCACATGCACTAAAAGCCACCATTTAATGTTGTCAAATGGCTAACTTTGACATTTAATTTAATATACTAACACTGGTAATTCTAACAACGATAATAATATCTCACAAGAGCAGCTCAATCTTAAATAACTAATTTTTTAATCGCAAAAGGGTCATATTTTATGCGGGATCGAAGGTTACTCCGTTTAGAGCTTCACATCATGAACACGACTACTCATAGTTTGTCAAAAAAAGCTGAAGCGGCACAGAGGAAGCCTTATTAAATTAGCCAAGCCTGCGATTAAATGGTCCGCCGAACCGGGACGTACAACGTACCGCCGTATATTTATTATACACAATACAATTTCATTATTAGACATCTATTTGTGACTAGTTATTTCTATTGTCGCTTTTTCTATTTATTAAAGTCTACAATGCGTGATTATAATAAATGAGTTTTGTGGGAGGTGCGTTACACACGACCGGTTTCAACTAACATATTATATTTTGTAATTATTAACATTATACGGTATCTCCGTTAGGTTATGCATAGTAAGTTTTGAATAATTTGCAGCATCCGTATGTAAAATATGCATTTTGTTTCAAATAAAGTTTCGTTTTGATTGAAGTTTTGAGGTAATTAGGAATAATTTCTCTTAATTTAATAATTTGTATACGTTTTTGTGAATATTTAACTGTATATTTAGATTATAGTTGTATAAAACTTATAGGTTACTTACTTACTTACTTTTCGGTTTTTCACAATCCAAAAATCCACAATAAATTATTAAATAGAGTTCGCTTCAAATACTAGATGATTTATGAATATTTAGCATAGTGTTTTCCATGCGCTTTGAGCTTAATTCTTCGACTAAATTTCCTGGAAATATATGAATACTAATTTAATTATTTATTTTTCCCTACGCTGTAAAACACTGCTCTATCCATCTCCTTGCTCTATTGCATGACTTTAGGACTGGAAATTTAAATTTTGAAATGATTTTTATAAAATTATATACATTGATACTTCTTTTACTGACCACTTTGATACATCAATCTTTATGACTAATTTCAATTTTATCCATAAAGATTCACGATAAGCTATAAAAGAACAAATATGAAATAAATGGATCATCTAAGATTTGAATATATAAAATTTAAAAGCTACGAATAATATTTTACTTTGTTATGCAATAGCTCTCTTCAACCGATCATATTTTTTCCATCTTAGCTATTTTTGTAGAGAAACGTAAAGAAACTAAATAAATTAAATTGTTTTTAGTTTACTCTGTGTACTCTAGATATGGTCAAAGATTACTCTAGAATCTATGGTAAAAGATTACTCTATTACTCTAGATACTCTAAATTAGAACGTTGTTCTTCTTGAGCAGTTGTTTAAAGTGTCGAAGACTGTTCTACTTAAATTATGTTTATTTAATATTTTGTGTACCTCCTAATGCATGGCCTGGGATAGTAATATCTATAAAAGATTGAATAACATAACATGTGTATTATACATGTTATTATTTTAAATGTTATGTTTTTTTATTTGTTATAAGCGATAAATTTGATTTAATCAAAAAGATTGGTTGTAATTAATTTCTTTCTTAATTCAGGATGCCTGAATTATTACGTACAGATAGCAGACAACAATATTGTTTGGCACTGGCCATTATTTTATATATTGTAAAAATTATAATAATAAATATATAAATGTTTGGTTAGAAATATTTTTATAGCACTAAATTAATATATCATAAAAATATAGCGATATTTTTCCTTAGTATAAAGAGGTATAACTTACACACAGTTTAAATAATTATTGTTTAAAAATATTATATATATAACTAATTGTTATCTGTTATTCCTAACTATGTATGATATATGAACAGGTTGAGCATAGTTAATTGATTTGATTTAAATGTTTGAATAATGATTCCATCATAAAAGTTAATAATAATAACAATTACATATTCAATTAATTGCATTCCAGAAACTGCGTATAAGTTGCAGTATTATTACATTATAATAATAAATTGTTAAGCGTATTTAAAATAATTAATTGTATCTACATATTAAAATGCAACACTGTTGCCAACTGTACTCGTGGCCTTAACCCTTACAAATGCAATATTCCAAAATTGGTTCATTACAGTGGCTATAAATAATTATTTATAAATATGGAAGTGTCAACGCTGTCAGGTGTCGCAATGAAGAATAACATTTTATTAAACATTGTAAGGTCAACGAAAACAAATTACCCAATATTAATATACTTGATATTTTCTGATAATTATCGATGTACGCATTCGTATAAGTTTTTTTACATAATGAACATATTTTAAATTGTTAATTCATAAACGAGTTTACTGTATTGCAACGAAATGGGCCAAGTGTGAGTCGGACAATAAAGCAATAATCAGAATTACTTTTGCATTTATCATCACCATTTTAAATTGTTTTCTCGAAGAGCGCCTTAAAAAAGTAGCACACATAATGTTTAAAATATATTTTGACAATTAAAACAGTTACTGAGTAAATTCTTAACAGATTTGGTAATTAAATCTCGTTAGATATCTACAAGTGGAGTTTTTAGGACATTCCTTAAGTTTTTAAGATATTCTGAACTGTTTTATTAAGGCATACTCAAAAAAAAATGCAACGTTCCTATTTCATATACATAGAGATCAAAAATAATTTGACATGTGAAAACCAGAAATTGCGGGAATTGTAAAATAATAATTCTTTACACTTTCTATGGAATAACTATGATATTATTTAAACAAATTGCATAACATACATATTTAGTCTGATATTTAACGTGTTTGATATATGAGTTAGGTACTTAAGAAGCTTTAACAATTATAATCACATACGTAATTTTTGCGTCACAACTCTCTCTCGATACTACGGTGGTAATTGATACTGAATGCTCTTGGTAAGACCGATCCTCTTATAGGCGAATTACCTCTGAATGCAATTCGTATCGAATCATAAAGCTCGACTCTATTCGCTGTTGTTTGGTAATTTAGTAACTAAGACTAAAATTAAATAGGTTATCACAAAATATGGCCCCTGCCAATGTGTAGTTGTCATTGTGCCTAATACTAACATGATACAATTGGAGAAATTTTCAATTATGACTAACACTTGATTTCAACAATATAATATGGTCTCACAAAACTAAAAACTGTTATATCTTAAACTGTTTACACATTATTCGATGTAAGTTGGCTATCATATAGCTGTTATGCGAAAAATGATTGATAAATGGCATCCTAAAGTACATTAGGGGTCAACGTCCCACGGAACACCGACCGTTTCTAATTAAAGTATATTTTATTGTTCCCCTCACTTACCATCGATAGCGTCGGCTCGCCCCCACCAATAAACAATTATTATTATTATATTTATTCTACATTACGACCGACGCCAGTTCACATTGTTTCAAGTTTCCCCGAGACGCTATGGCTTTTTGTATCGGTTAAAAACTGTCTATTCATTATGAACAATAGACTAATTAACATCATAGCTAACTAATATACAATGTTATTATAATCATATATCTCTATATATTTTTATTGTGTTGAACGCATCTCGCGCTTTCTAACTTTCGTGTGATTTCTTAGATTTTTTTTTTGTTAATGAAACTTAACGATTTTATTGAAGCCTAAATCTATTAAGAAATCTATTAATTAAATCTATTAAGACTTATTATAGTGACAGTATATAATTCTCAAAAATCTATTGATGGAAAGTATTTATCGATTCAAATGAAAATGCTTTAATATGTTACCGAGTCTCTACATTTTGTTTTTATATAAGTATTATATAAATGGGCTTCTATGGAATGTTTGCGAAGTATATTTAATTAAAATAGTAGGATAGACGTCATTGCCGTATATGGTAAGACAAGGTGATGTTTAAGTATAAACTACATCATTTAATACAATGTTGTATGTATAAGAAATATATTAGGACATGGTTTATGCACATACTTTAAACGAACTTTTTGATTTTATTTGAATACTTTAATGTTGTGTGTGTATACCCAAATGTAGCTTAGAGTACAATATAATACACTGTATCTGATCTGAAAATCGTTTCCTATTGAGTCATTCTGTTTTATAATTAATAAAGTTTGATTGCTTGATGCAGGGAATTACAATTTATGTAGACATACCTACATACTATATTCCCTACACGAAGTAATATTTTTAACTCATAAAAAAATAATAATTCGTATGATCAAAGTACTTTTCATACCAGCATGTATTGACAAAGTCCGTGGTAATTAGAGAAGCGAATATAAACTTTATTTTCCTGCATATAAAGTGTAAAATATGTTTTATTTATAGATGCCTTTGTTAGATAAAGCAATTGTACATTTGGGAAATGATTGACGGAATTTCTTGATAAATTATTTGTATTGCAATGTAAGTAGAACATGAGAGAACAATTTTGAATACTATTCTTTGTACGAATTGAAAGTGTATATTCTATTATTTATGGAAGATATTGTAACTTTTTATTAGAATAAACTGAATAATAATTTGATGAGGTTAGACTAATATTAAGATTATTCGCAAGTAATGAATTACGTGTAGAAAAAATATATCGCTAATTAATAATAACTGTTAGGTTAGAAGTTCATGACCTTTGAACGGTGAATGACCCCAAGTTATATCTACTGATGCATTATTTGCAATGATTTTATTAAATATTGTATCTGTACTGTATTGCGCCTATTTTCTGATTTGTTTTATCAATAAGAATAAAAAGTCTCATCCTTGGAAGAGCCATGTTAAAACATAATTAATATTCTGTCGTACAAATTGGGTTGAATCGTTCGAAGTTATACCACAGACTAACACAATACTGTACTTGTACTGAAACAATACTTTTGCTGTGTTTCGCTGAGTGAGTGAGGGTATCGGAGGCCTTTGAAATTGTGCCGCTTAGCTGGTGTAAATATCCGACATCAAAGTGCGGAGGTGGCGCGGTTGTCCATGGGCGGCTGTGTCCTCTTACCATATAGGAGACCCATCCGCTCTGTTATCTGCTATACCATAAAAAGGCGCTAAGTAATATCTCAGTTAGTATTTGAATTTTGATGTTTGTTAATAAAGCAGACCAATAAATATGAACTTTAAACCCTTTATAACAATCTCTTTCTCAAGTCGATTTCTCATGCCATAATGTGTTCTGTATCAAGGTTGCACCTGGAACAGACAATCTGCCTAAAAAAACTTTCCATGCTGACTCTCTTGGAAAATAGCGGCAGTGGTTTCCCGTTATATTCTGCCCGAGACATTTTAGGAGTTATTTAGGTCGCACATATTAATAAAATTTATAATAATAGATCAAGCAAATTATATTTTTAAATACCTTAATGAAATTAATGTATTCTTGGATTATTGAAATGCAAATCTATAAATAGACATCTTTTAACAGAATAGTATTTAATTATAATTGAACACATAATTTTTTCCTTATTTACAGTAACAATTTATTCTCGACTAGGTAGTTTTAATTATAATAATTAAAGCTTTCAATGTGTGCCGTGTGAACACCGCGTTGCAAGGATGCCTTTACACTGAAAGCGATTGTTGCAACATTACTTTCTAAATTATTCTCGATATGATACGTTGTCAAAAGAAAAATGTTTTATTGAATCTAATATGACACCTGTATTTTATAGATTTTTGTGTTAATCCCATAGTGGCCTGTGAGTTGGTGTACAAACGTTGCTACATGAATATTCCTACAATTTATATAATAATATAATTCTACAGTTTATGAACGATATCAAGAAATTGTTTAAAATATTGTTATTCAAACTAATAAATGAGTACAGGTACGTATGCCTTCAGACACACTAAATAATAATTAATAATATATATAATATTTTTTTTATATTTTATATGATTGACGTCGGAATATAATGCACTTTTTTATAGACAATTATAGTGGGTATATGATAGCTCTACTCTTTGTAATCCCTATTGATTGTAGTTGCTATTTAAAATTTGGATGTTTTAACTTTTTCATTTTATTTCTGTTATATTATTGCTTTCCTTAAGTTGCATTCCTAAGTTCATACCTATAATAGTATTGGAATTTCTTTATTATTTAATGTAGTACGATCTGTTGCATTGTCTTTTCAACCGACTTCGAAAATCTTATTCATTTCAGAGCGTATACGTTTAAATGTTTGTTACACGATTGTGTAGAAATTGCAAATAGATTTCAATATGCTTTTAATAAATCAATACTTCAGGTTCTTAAAAACAACAAAAATTTACATTACCTTTGTTTTACCCATCAACTATAACAGACGACATCTGTCTCGTATTGATGAACTTAATATAATTAATATGTATGAATGGCAGTGCTGCCAGTTGGGATATGTTTACGATAAATAAGGGTTCACCCCTGGTTTGATGGTTAAAAAGTCTTGTATCGGAGCGGTCTTGTACCGTGACGTAATGTGTACCGGGTTGCATCCCTGCTCTGAATAGGACTTAATTTATAAATTAGAATCAGCCTTTACACAGACTGAAAGTGCACGGACGAGTGTAAAAATATTGCAAGTGAAACGAACATAAGCAAAGAAATAAAGTATTTAAATCCTATTTATAATTATAGTAGCTTAATTATATGTTAGTATAATTATAAAGTGATAAAATTATAGTAATTTTATTATATATATAGTTCGTTCGGGAACATATGTAACGAAAACAAAGAATATAAAGGAGCCTTCTTAATAAAGGAACTGCATTTGTCTCGGGTGTTATGCACTTACATACCGTTACTTTATAATTTGTACTAATTAAGTTAAATGCAACAATTTGTAAAACATTTTAATTAATTGTAAAGATATGTGAAACGTTTTACAAAATAGGCACTTAAATCAGTATTTAAGTTTTCTTTAATTTCGAGTTTATTATTCAGTAATAATAAACTCGAAATGAAAGAAGGATGTTTAAAACATGTTTCATTTTTAATTGACATCAAGTGTAACGTCAAAAATAAAGACAATAGTGCAGGTGAGTAGTGAGCAAAAACAATACAATATTTAAATTCTTTTTTATCTTTACATATATTAATGGTGGCAATATTAAAAAACTTTCTCGTCTCGCGTTGTCTGTACTAAGAATTTATTATAGCCGCTGTCGTCTGACGCTCCTGGTTCACTGAATGATTTTGTTATGTATTCCACTAATTTTCGAAAATATATAAAAGCTGTTTAAGAACTATTGTGAAAAGAAAAACTTTTGACACAAGATAATGTAGATCCCTTTGACAGGATAATTTTAAAGATATTATAATTTGCATTTATCTAAAGATGTTGTAGTAGGATCCTTACCCTATTAGTTATGCTTTTAGGGATAGATACGTACCTAAAATGTCGCCAACGCACCCGCAGTCTTGAAATGGGGTATGTATTTCTGGGGAGTATCCATTGAGGACAGCTTATTCTAAGTGTGCCTCTTGCTCGTTTGCGTCCGTTGTAATAAAAAAGTAAAGTAGTAATTTTTTAAACGATCTAGATCAGATCATCTCGAAATTTAGCCATCAATAGATACATTTATTTTAGAATATGATTACTATACCAAACATGGACGCATATAAAGAGATTGAACTCGGCTCGTCTTTTGTCAGGGATTCAAAGGTCGTAATTCGTTGTCGTCATGTCGCCAATTCGTTGAGTAGCTAAGTTGTCAAAAAATTTCCGGTCAACATTTGTAAATGTATGTAATTATATATTATAAATTATTTATAAATTATAGAAAATATAGTTGGTTAAATTGCATTATAAAAAATCTACTATATATATATAAATCTTCATAACACTTTACTACATTTTGTTAATTGATAAATTTTTCTCAAATATTTTATATTGTAACATTCGTTATATTTGATATACGAACCAACGCAAACTGTAGTAACAAATAAATCATCATCATCATCATCAACCCATCCAAGTCCACTGCTGGACATAGGCCTCCCCCAAATGGGGGCTTTATTTGCCTTCACATAAATATAAGTAAGTAACGTAATAGTAAGTAACTAACCAAAGGCTTTGTATAATAATTTTATGTTATAATATAATAGTTTAGTTCAAGGTTTGTATTGTATACCGAACAACGGAGTAGGCGGGTCTTCTCTATGGTAAGAGATTACCCATCCAGCGCTTGGACAATTGCGCCACAATCCATGCTTTAATTGTGTTGCCGGATTTTTACATCGCTTAAGAATTATATTTCAAGGGCCTCCGAGAACCTCACTCACTCAGCGAAACACAGTACAAGTCCTGTTTCACACTGAGTATTTTCAGTCATTTTGTAAGTATAATTGAATTGGAAAGATATAATATTGATAATGTATTAAAAAAGGCTGAAATAGCTTAGTTTTTATACACCGTCTATTGAAACCCATTAGACGTTATTAAATTCTATATAATTTTATGTTGGAGTTTTTTATATAATAAGCTTATACCTTAAGCTTCTATACATACTTCCTTCAAATTATGTGTAAATGCGTCTGAAAATAATTATTATTTTGCTAAATTTATTCAAAATCTATACAAAGATGCCTTTTAGCATAAATTTGGCACTGAGAAACCAAAACTTAAAGAAGGATATAGGTTTTTGTTAAGTTCGAGGAAAGATCTAGTTATAATATAAATAGTGAATGAGTTTTGAATAACACATTGAATGTAATAAAATACTCGATGCCCTATAAAGAATGCTGTCTGCGACAACAAAGTAATAAAGGAGATATAATATTTTAATACATTGTATGATCACATTCAATTATTCTCAGTTTTAATAATTTCAACAACACACAAAGTAATTTATTTGATGTATAGATTTTCGTGGATTTATATAATTCTAAAAAGAAACATCGATACTATATCGTAGTTATTTAAAAAAAATCCAAATTCTTAACCATATATTTTTATTGTACATAGGTTACGATATGTAAATTTGATACAGATCAACTCCAAAATGTTAGACCATATGTTTAAAGTCACATTAATTTTAGAAAAGACTTCCACCATAGCTTTATTATATGTTTCGAGCGAAACGTTTTAAAAGAATCTCAAGTTGCAATGAAAAATTCTGGATTTAATTTTTAAAACTTTACAATATAAATAATATTCGTTTGCCGACACTGCGGACATTTACATTATGCGGAATAATCTCATTAATATTTATGACGAAATAAAAATAAATTATCCTCGTGTACGGTCCGTCGTGGAAGTGAACGACACCTGCTTTACATACAGCCAAAAAATATCCTTATTTATATAGCACTGCGGATCGTAATTGCATCCAGTAATTTTCCTTCCCAATAATCGGCCTATGCTTTTGTTGCGTACGTAAACCTCTTTGTTTTTATAAAAAGCGCCATAAGCAATATTGCGATTTTACTAAATTAATATGTAGGTCGAAACTGTTATAAAATTAAAAGCGTAAAGTACATGTTTGTCTCACATATGGTGTAAATCAAAAGGATATTAAGGTAAACATATAATAATATGATATTGTTATATTCAGCGAGAGAAGCGTCGACTTTATAAGGATGAAACAGTATATTAAAATGACTAAGTAATGTAATAGAATAATAAATGATAACGTCCGTATTAAGAGAACTTACGGGGCATCATTTTATATTGTAGCGACAACAATGGTCCCGGCAAGTACAGAGGCACGTATTATATCACCGTACACTCGCGTAGAAAAGTCTTGAGAACAAAGTATTTTTCGCTCGAGTGTTGTGTGTGCACTCGAGAACGCTTCGGCTTCGCAAAGGCGGCGCACGGCGCGCGTCGGCCGTTCCAAATTCAACATTCACTAATTTTCGCCAACCGTTTAATTCGCTTAACGAAATATTACAATGTTGCTAGTCCATTTGGACTTTTTTACATGATTGTCTTTTTACAGATTCGTTCCGACGTTGGACAATTAATATTAATTAAGATTTAAATTGGTCTAATTACATAGAGCCCGTCCCATCTTCCAGCAAGCGAGTCTTTGAATTTATAAAGTAATATGATATATTTTTAATTTCGTGAGTTGTAATTTTAATATAATACTTGTTTAAAAGTAATCGGTCATTTTCTTACAGTAGCAACGATATTAAATATACATCTCGAAGAGGTGCGCTAAGTTTAAAACATGTTTGAATGGGCGTTCTAAAATTTTTGTTTTAGTTAACAGTATAATATGTTCCTAATAGAAGCATTTTATTCTTTTGCAGGTAAGTGTTAATAACAGAGTGGGTGCGCTTGTACTTCTACACAAAAGCAGGCAAAAGGTGAGCAAGCTTCACATTGAGAAACATTAGATGCGTCTTGGGAGTGGCTAATAATAAACTCGCAAAAGTTGTAAAGGCTCTATCAAGGCACAACTCAATCGAAGAATAGGCCGGGTTTTAAATAATAAACTCGCAATCCACAGCGCATCGCGGACTGTCCCCTATTTGAATAAAAATACGTCCCTCCCCACGCTCGAAGTCACTCAAATTGTTTCACGACTTTAACAGCTTCTTTTAGTTTACAGCTGTGGCTTTTTTGTGTCCGCAGCCGCAATTACCCCTTTCATTTTCATCGTATGAGAAGGCTTTTATTTTATCCAGCGGCTTCTACGATACTTTTTTTATATTCACAGTATGTTTAATAGAGGCGGCGTCAGCCCTTTCAACGCGCGACAATGTACACTCCGGTACGCGAGCGTAAAAATTACACGCTTACGAAGCACTGTGAATTGTCCGTTAATTCGTGTTTTCACTATTTCAACGTCAGTCGTACGTTAGTGGATGATTGAGGGCGGCAAAGCTTTGCGTTTCAATTTTTAACGGGTAATGGCTCTTTGTAGATGTGGTGCGGTGGTAGCTGATAATTTGTTCAGTAATGTTACTCTAAACACGACATATTATGATACATTTGCAAAGTGTGAAGATTGCAGTGTAAGCGGTGTGCCGCGTGATTAAAAGCCGCTTTCAGCGAGTATTTCGTCACCTCGATGTTTGTGTGCAATGTGAAAAATAAGCAGCGCTGAAATATAAATGTAATATCTATCTCTGTGAGGAGCTGTGATAGTGAGAGAGCTCGGTAATTTACTAAATCCCTCATTACATCACAGTTTAAAGAGGTGACAATAATAAGGCGGTGTTCACAGCAGCTTTTCATTGCAGCGACGGCGGCGGGGTGGAGTGCCTTAATTATGACATTTCAGTGTTAAATCTCATTTTAATGCAGTGTATGGCGCTCTCGAGCCGCGGCCCGGTGAAAAGGCCCTCTCATTAAATTAGTCCGGCGGTTGGAGCACTATGAATTTACTTAGTTCACGCACTGATTCACGTAAGTGTGAAACTCGCGCTCTCAACTCCTTCTATGAATTAGCGAAACACTACCTGAATACTTTCTATGGGGGTAATGAAGACTGTTAGTATTTTTATAGTGGCTAATTTTTGCCGCTTTCCGTTGACACAGCGCGTTAAGAATCAAGAGATAACCCCACCCTACCTGTATCTGGCATACCTACATGGAATATAATTTTCATTAAAGATGCCTATTTATAAAATAAAAAGGGAGATAGTTTAAAAAATTTAGTTATATTATATGAGATAAAATATAAATTTAAATATCACCGATCTTTATTATACAATAGAAAAATATGTCTTATAAATGAGCCTTTAAAATAAGAGAGAAATAATATTAAACTACAAAGGTGACGATAAATATTAAAGTTTTATTAAATAGATGTAACAAGTAATATTTATGGGCTCTTTCCGTACAAATTGAGTGTAGTTGGGCTACTAGCTTCGTTTAAATAACTAATGTATATTAATATCAGTTGGAGCTTTGCGATATAAACTTAGTTGTTAATTAATGTTTATAATGGTATCAAATTGCACAGCGTAGTTAAGAACGCCTTAATATTTAATAGAGCTCGGAAAACTATACAATTTTCACAGTATTCTTTGATTATTTATTATTGCTTTAGTTAAAGCGTTTATTTATACTTATATATTTTTTTAACACGGCCAACATTTTTTTAAACATAATTAAAAAAATACACATGATTGAAGGCTGTTATTAAAATTTCACTGTTATTATAATTTTAGATAATGAAATTTCCTAAAGAGGTACTTCAAAACCAATACCATGCTAACCTTCAAAAAAAGAGTGTATCTTAAGGGCAGGCAACGCACCCGTGAGCCTGCAAGGGCTAAGGGTGTCCACGGGCAGTGGTCCGCTCATCCTAGATCCTGCTTATTTATCACGGTTTTCATAAAAAAACGCAGTAACTTCTGGTTCTCTTGGATTTATATAGAACCTGTATTTAACATAATTAAAAATTAAATAACCAAATTAATATAATATAATATAACTATATAATTTAACGCTTCGGCACCTTTTAATAGACCGATTGCGATGTATTTTTTTTTTGAAAAAGAGATTGAAATGAAAACATTATAAAGATTATTTTATCATTTTAAATGGTCTTATTTGATACTAATAATAAAAATATATGTGAAATAAATATGGCGACATCATGGTGGTTTATATACAGTTTTATATAACTAGAAACTTCAAGTAATTTCAAATAGAAAAATGTCTTTTATCATTCCATAATCTCAATATTATAAAGGTGAAAGTTTGTAAGTATGGATGAATATTTGTTACTCTTTCGCGCAAAAACTACAGCATGGATTTTAGTGAAACTACAATAATAAAGCTTATAGATCTGAATAACATATATTCTATATGAATTGTGTAAATTGTTTTAAATCTAATAAAAAGTATCACGTTAATCGGAAAATAATACCATTTTCGAGCCATTCTGGCGTGACTGCAAATTCCGTAAGAGTTACACCAATATAACGTATGGTTTAAATGTATCTCTTAGCTGGTAATATAAATAAGTCAAGGATAAAATATATCCATAATTTATATGTAAGCCACTGTCGCTAAAAAAGTGATACACAATACTTTTATGTTGATTTGTTTCTGTATGGAGGTAACTGACTGACATCCTGGATATAAAAGCTATAATTTATGATGATATGCTAATTGGCTGAAATATAATAAAAAGTGTGACATAAGTCGCACCCAGTAGCGTATCGGGCAGAACAACGTCTGCTGGATCCACTACTATGGTATAATATATATAGATTGAGCTTAAAAATGTTACATATTCTGAAACTCAATCTTAAGTAGTTTTCTAAAATGTATCACCCGCAATTAAAATTTATACCTTATAGAAAATACCAATATATTGGTAATATTGTGTTGTTAACGTATCTCAATACCGTATTAGGTTGTATTATAGTTATAATAGATCTGTATGGGAATAGATTAGACGCATCTGCATCACTTAGTTTTATCGCGTAAAAATATATAACAATGGGTGTGAATGAACAATAGGACGTGGATTATAAAGTTTTAGGGTCTCTTGGAGCAAAGCACGGGGTGCGCAGAATGCATGTTTTATGCCACTGCGCACGCGTTCAGCTTCACCGATCTGCAGCTCACAGCTGACTTTTTAGGGTTATTTTGAAAGTATTGATTATGCGGTTTCCGCATCAACAGTTTTTTGATTGTTACGCGATCAAAATATTATCTTTTAAAAGTGGTAAATTTTTAAAACCAGAATCAAACAGAAGTGCTTTAATTTTGCATTTCTGTGTGATGTCATCATCATAGCAAATTAATTGATTTGTACTTTGTTGTGTTGTAAATGTGCTATGATGGAATCTTATCACACAACTGATATTTTCATTATATCACAATATTATTATCACATCTGTTAGCGAGAATCTTAAATTCCTAGAAAACATTCCAGAAAGTTCCCAGGTTTTACGTAGACCTGTTCGAATATTCATGGGAAATTCTTAAATTGAATGCACCTTTTATTGAGTTTATAATGAAGTTTAATGGCTGCATAGTGCATTTAAAAAGTTATACAAATTTTTAAAAAGAAAATTGCAGTGTATATCAAAATGAAATGGCATTACATAAATTGACGAAGTTAATAAAGCATCTTACAATAACAAGCACGGCATCAAAGCGATTCTATATCGATTCATTAGTAATAGGGCAATTTTTAAAATTTCTTTGTTATTGCACAATATAACATAGTGCGCTATTTAATTCGTTTTAACTGCTATATATTCATGCGACGACGTGATGGCACGCCCTATTTTGCAATGCGTTCTGTTTGATTGATACTGATGAATATTTTATGTAATAATCGGTAATTATGTTGAAACTCCTCGATTCTATAATGAAAGACTTAGAATACACTGCATTAACAAAAGTGAATTTTACTAATAGACTTTTATGAGAAAGTTGCAATTTTTCAATCAGAAGATAATATCTGCTAACAGACTTTCGTTCTTTGACTTGATTGGATGAATAAGGTCCAGGATTATAATATAAATCATAATACGGAATAACAATGTTCCACAAACACAATATTTATTAATATCCTAACAAATTTAATTCTCATAGTAGCTAAAATGTTTTTTATTTTAAAAAACTAGCAAAAAATTCACAAATAGCGATATTTCAAAATGTAAGTCGACTTAATCCTTTGATGTTATATTGTGATCTATGTTGTGGAGATTTTTGGCAAGTAACCGTTTCCTTTCATAGTAAATTTTGTTTATTTCTTTGTTAATTTATCTTTTACAAGTGCATCAGAGAGAAACAATAAAGCTCTATATTACATGTGTTTTGTTTTGCATAGTCAACCCATTAAATACAAAAGTAATCGTATAAATTTTCTTATAATGGTACCACAGCGTTGCAAATTTATTAAATAGTATAAATATAGTATTAAAACCATTTGAACGGAGAAGTTTTAACTGAAATCTTCAAATAATCCTCGCTTTGCTCATAGTAGCACGATCTTGCTTATATTGTATTTAATTCATTATGAAAGACGTAGTTGCCAATATTTTACACAGAACATCGAAATAATATTTGAATTCTATTAAAATATATTTGTAATTTATAAAATTTCTTTGCTACATATAAATACTATTAAATAACATACCAATTCTCAGAGTAGTTTGTTTACATTAGAATTACTTGTAGGTACTAGTGGTCCAAAGTTTCGTTGTGCATTATTGCAACATTATTAATGTAGAAACGGAGCTGATTTATGTGAGTCGCATATGTGATTATCTTTATAAAATTGTCCCTAATAGCTTGGCAAGTTTACCTTAGGCATGGACGTGGGAAGCGTTGATATTGGTGATTTATGAAAGCGCCCGCTTTTCATAATTTATTTCGTTCTATTATTGCAAAACAAATCCTTGAGCATTGAGAATGCTAAAGCCATTTATGCTCAAACGGCAGTCCGTTCTTATTCAGTAATAAGCTTTATTTACTATATACGATTGGATGAGTGAAGAAAATTGGAAATTTTTACAATAGGGTTCGACAGGGGTAAACTTAGTAGATTTTTCATATAATTCTAAAGAGCTGCTTATTGATACGTGAAATCCATTTTTCTTTACTGGTATAGCGGACATCGGCGCAGGTGGGTCTTCTCTCTAAGAGATAACCGCGCCTTATGGACAACCGCGACACAATTCGCGATTTAATTTATGTTGCCGACTTTTATGCCACTTTAACAGTGTAATTTCAAGGGCATTCATATTCCTTTTCACTTCAGAAAAAAATAGTACTAGTACTGTTTCGCGTTGGTATTCTGTGAGCCAGTGGTCTTACATTGGACGAGCCGGCCCAATTAGTTCGTCAACAAATGTTTCCGCATTGCTCCCCCACGGGTGCGACTGTTTTAAGTTACTTGCCCAGCTACTGTCAATGCCTTAAATAATTATATTATAGCCATAAATTAAATTATATTTTTTTTTATTCTGACTTATTTATTTCAGGGATCGAACCCGACACTTTTCGCTTTTAAATAGGCTTATAACATCACTTAGTGACCAGATATTTTAAATGTCCATTGTATATACTACATAATTTGTAATCGTTATTCAGTTAACGAAACAATTTCACTATAATCTTTTCTTTTATATTCCCTAATTTAAAATTGAAATTTTTAAATTCTAGTAAAGTCCTAGATGACCTTCATTTATTATGATGGTAACATGCCGCCTTCAACACGTTCGTGACCGGAAAAAGGATGTTTCCATTGACGGTACTTATTTGATTCTTGACTCTGCGGCACACGGAACTCGTTATCATCAGTGCTCTTCACATAAATTTCAGAATATGTTAGATTTACACAAGAAACAAAATTAAAGTTGCAAATACGCCACATTATTATTTTTAATTGAGAAATCATTTTTATTCGCCATTTGTTTTTTAGGTTTCCAAATAATAAATAAGTACATTTCATGTACATCATAAATGTACACATTAAATTTTCGTACATATTTTAGCTGATTACGTAATAAAATATTAATGTAATTTTCGTATCTAATTTTACGACAGAAAGTATAGACTTCGGAATAAACTCAATATTGCGATGGCTTCTGTTGTCAAAGGGGCAACCTGAGAGTAGATTATAAATTACCGTACTCACCGTATTCCAGACACCCTACGCGAGCTAAAAAATGAGGGCAAAATGACTATGTTGACGGCAACGAGCGAATTGCATAACGTGGCATCCATTAGAATCATACTCACTAAGGCGAACCCAAAACGTTCACCCCATAGTCACAAAGAGAAAAACAGAACAGCGCCCCAATATTGATTTAATACGGACATGGTCGCTACAAGCATGGGGTTGAAAAAAAATCAAATTAAAAATATGCATATTAAAAATTTGGTCGATGACTCCCATAGGCAGGTTCAGCTAATGCAGTAGTATGCTCGATCGATTATTTTTGGGATTACGCCCGCGTTCACAGAATTACATAGTACGAACAACGCCGTTGGATACCCTTCTGTATTGGCTTCGCGTGCTTTTAATGACTGTTTTCGAATTGACTTTCGGTCTGAACGGTTTTCTTGTAATTATATTAACTTTTAGTTCAACGTTACGATATGGTAATTTAAGAACCTCGACCCGGTCTCTTTTTTATAACAGCAATATTTAACGGATAAGCCATATTACCGCTACGTAATTAGGATGAGATTTCTGTGGCACGCTTACATCTCTCCATGATGACATCTAACTAGATATTCCGTTTCCATAATGTTACAGGTCTCCTTTGGCCTGGAAAGGCTATGTCCGTGTATGACATCTAGTGTCAATCTAGCCTGATTTCAAACTTAATGAAATTCCAATTGCCTAACTAAATTTTGATTGACTTCGGGTAGAGATGGCGCTTCAGTCGGTATTCAGAATATGTAATGGTTTGGTATTCTGCTTTCTAATTGTGTATGCGTGAACTTTTGACGATTCAAGATCTATACGTAACGTAAGACAACCAAAGATATTATTGGTTATCAACTTTTGACTACAAGCAATAAGTCATTACACATTACATCTGTATTTAGTTGCTGTATATGCTAATTTACATGTCTCGATGAATGTCTGTTAGATAGATACAACTTTATGATAATCGTGTATACTTGTTACGTTAAAAAACACACAAAAGCACACAAAAGCGGCTCCGTCGTGTAAAATAAGGGTAATAGTGACGCGGATCACCCTCTGATGGGGCGCGCAAGGATCGCTGTTAACAATTCAGCGTGAGGCAGGAATAAAGTTTGTCCGTTAAAGTTGCGACCGCGGCCCGGCCCGTCATCGGCGCGCACTAACAGGTTGCCAAATGCTACACTATTTTTACGTGTCCCGCCTGAACTCGACCAGTGATGTGATCGAACACCTGTTGTTTGTCGAATAAAAAAGGTTTTTATGATAAAACTCCACCTTATTGAACCACAACCGAGTTTATACAACTTTATCATCCTGCTGTTTAGTATTACTTTAATTAATCGATATAAAAGCTTCTTCACAGACACTTCAATGATAGTTTAAATACGTTAACATGACATGTTCACTTGCGATGTTTAGAAAAGTCTTCACTTAGCATAATCTTTGAGGGTAGTGTGATATCATCCCTGCATAATGTATAATGACGTTCTGCATCGATTATATTTATGATTGGCACCTTCATTACATTTTGATCGGCCCGGGCGTAAATTGTTGATTAAGTAAAATGTCATCAATGTCATCGTGTATCATCGTCACAGCACTACGATGTCGAGCGTCAGTGGTGATTGCGATGATCCGTACTGAGTCAATTAAACGGTTTTTACACGGCCGCACGTCTGAATGGTATAATGCGTTCACGCGGCGTGCGATGACGCTGAACACTGTGTTACGGGCACACTTTTTAGATTGCACCGCACAACACTCGTTTTATCATGTTGATCCTTTTGAAGAATCCATTTTAGTTGCCTTTTTAAGTCTATGTTACGGCTTAAACCTAATAACGACCCATTTAATTTGTGTTCTTGAATTGTTATCTTAGGATTTTGAGTTTTGATCTCAAGCATTATCATTAATAGAAACATATGGGTGAGGTACAAAGCGTCCTCTAGAATATTCGATTAAGCCGGTTGACCATGTCAATGACTCGAATTTCAATTAGAACAAATTATCAAGGGATGCACCGCAGTAAACTTGATTTGTTCACGCAAGCGCAACGTTACCACGTATTCCTATTTCCTACATTTTCCTTCTATAGTGGGTACAAACATGTAATGAATTCAGATTGACGTTTCAATCGTCGACTTGATTCTAATCGTCAACTATATCGCTATATATTCAGGCTTCTGACTATATTTCGCCTTTTGTGCATGTAAAAAAAAACAATGATAAGTAGGAAATTTGTTTTCTCAATTTATCTTATTAATTATATTTTGAAGGCATATTCAACAATTCTGTCTATTTGTAAGCATCACTAACAGTATTCACTGTTAGTGATGCTTACAAATATCTCGCTATGGTGCAAATATATTTGGACTCATTCGTGATACCTATTCGTCAGTATCGGTTCCAATTTCTATTTGGAATTACATTTATGAGACCACTTCTCTATTCCGACTTACCTACTCAGTAATTCCCTACGATATAGGTACATTTCAACCGGTGATTCTCTAATCGATTACATACCACATAGAACTAGATTTCAATTCACGTAAAGCTGAGTTCAATAGGCTAGTGAAGACCTCAGTACAGCGCTAATACAAGCTTTGACTTTTAAAAGCTCTTTTAATCATATTTCGTGATACTCTTTGTTATACATGCAATCCCATTTGATGTTTTAGGCAGATTTTAATGAAATTAACTTGTACGTTGAGCCAAATACGTTTCCAATTGACATTATTTTCAAACACACTTATAAATATAAATATAAATAAAATCATATTTTTTATCATAAATTATTGCATAACGTATTATTAAAAAAATTGTTCCTTAGTTGTTTAACTATCCGACAGATATAAATGTAATAATATATACAATGCACAACAAGGAGTACCATGAGCGGAATTTAATTATTATATCGTAAATGAATAACTAACATTTTTTGTTCAACTCATATATGCGCAATTATCTGTATCCATATTTATATTATATATATATTATTATATTTTTGTTACGCCTTCCTTTTTAATAGTTTTTTTATATTTTTTATGGTATAACTGACATAGGAACAGGTGTATCTCCTATATGATAAGAGACACCATCGCCTATGGACAACTGCGCTACAGTCCACTCTCTGGTTGCGTTGCCGGCTTTTTACACCACTTAAGTGGCATTTTAAAGGCGTCCAATATCCTCACTTAGCGTAACACAGTAGAAGCACCGTTTCAAGTACAATCACCATTTCACGCTGAGTATTCAGTGAGCCCGTGACGTCACTTCGGACTAGCCAGTCCAATTAGTGCGTCCGCATATGCTTCATGGCTCTCACACGGGTGAAAGTTATCATCATATAAAACATGTTTGTGTTTAATAATTTTGGATGGAGATACTTAAACTTTTGACACTCGCCATGCTCTTGATTTAGATAGTATATTTTAATTTATTTTTATCGTAAAATATTGTAGATCTTATGAGGATTATTTTTTTTTGGCTTATTATTTCTTAACACTGTTAAAACCAATATTTTCGATGCAAAATTTAATACCGTAATGAAAAAATGAAAAAATTATGTTATTTAGAAAAAATTTCTTAAGCGAACCTGGTAGGAAAATCCTAGCTATATAAAATATAATACTATAATTTTTTTAATATATGGACTTATTAATTTTAATAGTCGTGTTACATTGTATCATACATTTATATTTATAATTATAAGTTTATTAAAGATTATTATGGTTGATACTCATGAATATCGTGACCTTAGTCTGCAACATAATTTATTAACTTATTAACATTGTAACTATTTTATTATTGTTTTGAACAATAAAAATATACCAATCGATTTTAGATTGTATCATAAGATAATAATTAAGTTACACTCACTCTTCATTTTACATATTGAGATCGTCTGAAGTGAAATACTAATCATATTAGAGCTGTTTATGAAATAATAATACAGTCAAACCTGGATAAGTGAGAAAACTCTATAAGAGAAATCTTAAAAGAGCTGTTTTATTTTCGTAACCATTTTTATAACTTTTCTTATGAAGTACATATATGTCGAAATCTAATGAACATAACGTAAGCATACTATTAAAAACATATGTACATGTAAAGAAATAAATTCCTTAATTTTATATTTGCCGCGCTCTCACGAGCGTTGGTGAAGGCGTGAATGTCTGTAGTCATTCTAATGTCATTCTAGTGTCATTCTAAAGTCAGCGTGATACGTGGCATAGCACATAATATTATA